>JASANB010003547.1:0-14021 GCA_030248155.1 Sabatieria punctata
AAAGGCGTCTGCAATAAGAAATAAGCGGAGCGTTCACACTACGAAATAAGAAATAAGCACAGCAGCAGAGTATCGTCAGCGTCAGAAAGCGTCAGTAGTTCTTTCGGTCTTTATTACCTCTTCTTTGCCCATAAGTAGCACCGTTGGGCGCGTGTGCTCCTTTGTTTAGAGACTGCCGGGTATCGTCTAGTTTGCTGCCATTACACCGGAACCACTACAGTGCTTATAGTGTCATGTGTGAGTGATTATGTGTGATTGAGTACGTACGTGTTTGACCGGTGAGTGTATGCTGTATTCTAATTTGTATTACTGACCGCGTTAGGGTCACACATACTGGACTGGACCGGCTCAGATAGGCGCCTCTGATTGTCAGTCTTGCCTGCTGCTAACCCACCACTCCGCCATCGTGACATATAGGTAGGTTTCTGACCACATTTCGTCTTAGACAGTCGTTTCAGATCTTGTTATGACATGCTATACGCTTAAAGTGAAAGAAAACTCTTTTCTCAGACGAGAAAAACGGCGGCAACTCTTATTTCGTGGCTATTTCTTATTTCGTATTGCACAGGCGTGAACCGGTGCGAAATGAGAAATAAGGCCACTATTTCTTATTTCTAATTTCGTAGTGTTAACCGGGCGTATGTGTTTAGAGACGGACAGGACAAGCACGAACAGTAAGTGGACCTACATTATTATTGGTTTGGTTGCGTGGCTTGGCTGCGTTTGAATTTGCCGCTCAAATCTGTGCTGCCCTGTGCTGCGCCGCGGGCTGACTGCGAATGCGCGCTCGCATAGGGGCGTTGAGACGACGCGTGCTAGTTGCGTTCGTCCTCGTTGTCGGCGTGGGGGAATAGACCTCCACTTACATCTTAGATTTTCAGGCTATTACTATACAGGACAGGACCGGCCGGGAGATTGCTTCAAAATCAAAAGCATCGAACGAACGCAGCCGACTCCGTGCAGAGACGATGTTTTAATAAGTTATAGTTGCTACTGCAACCGGTTTCTTGCTTTTTTGTGTTCCTTCTGGTCGGTGTCATCGGGTCAGGTCCGCAGAAAGCTAAGGGCCAAAATTCGTAGCAAGCAAGGCGTCTTGGTCGCCGCCGATCTGTTCAGGTTGCTGCCAAGTTTGTTTGTTGAAGTTTTTCTGAATGATATGGGCGGGCTGGGCCGTTTGTCCGACTAGGGGATCAGGTATAAATAACAAACAATCAAGTAACACAGGAATAATAGTTAGGCTATTTAATCACTGAATAACTCACCAAGTAACAAAAATTCATAACATTAGGAACTAACAATTGTTGGGAGGCCTGGTCTTGGCACTCCGTGTAGTGTTTGGACTCCTAACAAAATTAAAAATTGCTGACCGTGTGTAGTACGTAAAAGATGAATTGTAATCTCACTTGCCTACTTTCCCTTGTTCCCCCGTTTTGGAATGAATATTTTGTAAGGGGGTTTCTAAGCTTGAGAAATTAAACTAAGAATTTAGGGGAACGGTGAAAATGAAAAAAATGTTTTTCTTAAAAGGGGTTATATAATACTTCCCCTAATCGATATACTCAATATTTTGTAAAGAAGAAATCGATATAGGCTGTCTGAATTTAGGTGTATCAACTCCAGGAATGCTAACTGCCCTGCCGCGCTAAATTGGCTTTTTAAAATTGTGCATCACAACTTCACAGTTAGGTTTGTGCTTCTTCTTCGGCTTAGATTCGGGCTTAGGTGTGCGCTTCTACTTTCTGGCTGCTGACTGATTTTCACTAACAAATGTAGCGCTACAATAATCTGAAATGAAAAACCAGCATCGGAGGGTCCTTCAGACCCCCTAGGAGGGTTTAACAAGAGGGACCGATCTATCTTGAAAAATTAAATTAGACTTTAGTTTTTGAACCAGTCTGTTTAGCCATGCCTGCGGAAGAGAACCAAAGCAGCAGTAAGTTGATTCCAGTCAAGGTAGCTGTTCGTGTGCGACCATTTTCTGATCGAGAGTTGAAAGAGGGTGCGAAACAATGCGTCGACGTTTTTGTTGAACAGAATCAGGTAACCTGTCCCGTCAGTGTGGTGACTGCTCTACGTTATGCATTGTGTTTCAGCTGGCTATAACCGACCGTTTCTTTGCGTACGACTATATCTTTGACAGCACTTCTTCACAGGCCAGTGTCTACGATGCCTGTGCAGCTCCCTTGCTCAAACAACTGTTCAAAGGTAATCACCGCTGTCTTAACTTAACTCTTCTGCATACATGGGCCGGGGGTATAGGGGATATACCCCTACCCCTCTCCCTCGGCCGGCCATACCCCCCTCGGCCGGCCATACCCCCTCGCCCCCCCCCCCGAGGTCTCCAACCACCCTACCCCCCTCCGGATTTTTCCGGCCAATGTATGCTCTTCTGTACAACCCTGTAGTCCTGTTAGAACAGAAAATCTGTCCTTGCACCAAAAGCCAGTAAAGCATTCCTGTATTGGAGTAAAATCCCCCTGGCCGACCAATACTCAACCGGCGCTGCCGTTGCACCTATTGGCAGCAAAGGGGAGGGTCGTTTGTAGACAGGGCCCCAATGAAGGGCTCTGAAAATAGTGAGAGGTGTCCTGAGGTGTCCGAAAGGACAGTGGAACTCAAAAATAGCTATACAGTCAAAAAGGTGGCTGGTGGTGTTGTAGCTTTTTGTCCTTTTGGACTTGAACCTGCCTGCAGAACACGAATCGGCCCAAGTCAGCCAATTGCAAACTGAACGAAATAACTGAATGAACGGCACCCATTTAAGCCACTTCATGTTGTTTGGTCTAGGACTTCGGTCTCCCGTCAAGTCGTATCGTATCGAGCCAACACCAACAAAACTACAGTCGGAATGTTAGTTAGAGAAAGTTAGTGTTCGCTTAAATGGGTGATTTCGAATTGCTAACAGTTCATACGTGCCCATCTGACTTGTGGCTAATTTGGCAACGACAAGAAAGGAGTAAACTGAGAGTGGATGCGTTTCTGTTCTTTAGGTTACAACGCAACTGTGTTCGCTTACGGACAAACTGGCAGCGGTAAAACGTACACAATGGGAAGCGAGCAGTCAGACGATGTGCGCGATTCTGACGTCAGAGGCATCATTCCACGCATTGTTGATGCCATATTTGAGGAAATCAGTCGTCGCTCCGAACAGTTCACCTTCTTTGTCCGTTGCTCCATGCTAGAAGTGCGTTTTGAGTTATTCACGAATTTCTCGATTCTCAGATTTTTTAAGTTAAGTTGAAACTATACTACTAACCTGCAAAAATTTTCAGATTTACGAGGAGAAAGTGTTTGATCTGCTGAGCAATGATAAAGGCGATCCTCTGGCAATTCGAGAAGATGGAAACATGGGCATTTTTGTAGGTTTTCTCTTTACTGTACCTATCTATCTGACAACACTGCAGTTTACGTATGTCTGGCCGATGGTTCTAACAGATTGTCACCGATTTCAGGTTCAAGATTTGACTGAGACAACGGTGGGTCATCTGAGCGGTACGCTGGAGCTGATGCAGCGCGGATGTAGCATGCGTAGTAAGGGCGAAACTGCCATGAATCTGAAGTCGTCGCGGTCTCATGCAATCTTCACTGTCAGCATTCAACAAATCTCTACCGATGACAAGTAGGACTGGTGCAATCTGTTGGAGTGGCTTGGCAGTGAAAGAAGGGCACAGCGTCCGAGATGGGGACGGGGTGGGTACTAAAAACGCTAAAAATCGCAATTTTCACCTGAGAACTGTGAAAGAGCGCTAATTTTGTCTCAAATTCAGCTAAAAACTACTGTTTTATGGCCGATTTTAGTATAGCAAATTAAAGCAGTTGTAATAAAATTGGTTAAATAATTTCTTCAGGGTTCGTGCTGGACCTGGAAAGTCAGGGAATTTGGTGTCCGGTCAGGGAAGAATTTGATAGCAGTAGAATTATCTTGCGCCCAAAGGGCCTGTCAGAGCTTTACACACCACCCGTTTGAAAACGGAACTTCTGACTTTCCACAACTACTACAAGTTGAAATTTTATCCTCAGAATACCCTTTAAATGTGTTTTTCAGGGCCAATTTTTCAAAAATTTCTCACCTTTGTTACAATTTCCTCACTCTGGTTGGTCGGGGAATTTTGACTTTGTTCAGGGAATTTTGCTCTGAAAAAGCCGCACCAACTCTGTACTTGGAGGGGGTCGTAAAATCGTCGCGACCGTGTGTCCCCGATCGGGGGTCTTACTTAGGCGAGTGGGGGCAGACCAGGGTTACTTTACTTGTATGAGATCAACCTTTTCAGTTCCTGCTGCTGGCAGTCCAAACTAAACTTGGTCGATCTGGCCGGTTCTGAACGTTCCAAGAAGACGCAGGCGTCAGGAAAGCGGTTCAATGAAGGTAAGAAGTGCTTTTGTCTGGTTGTAACCGAAGTGCCAAGTTGTTTTGGGCATTTTGCTGCACTCTACATAGTTGCAACGTTTTCTTTAAGGTGCGATCCATTATTAGCTTTAGGATGCTTTTTTGCACCGGTCAGCTAAATAGATCTCGTATAGTGGCTGGTTTCTTAAACAGCAGACAAATAGCTAGCTTTCTTTTTTCGAAAATAAATGATCTAGTTTCTTGCCATTTCTATCGATGCAGAGTGTTCTAAAAATGTATGATTTCTGCTTCTGGCCCACCGGGGCGAGTATTTTTTGTTGGCTTTCGCAGCTGTAACGGCTGATAACATTTGCTTGCGTAGTTCAGGTGTCAAAATCAATCAAGGACTGATGGTATTAGGCAAGGTGATATCTGCGCTGACGCGACCTGGCGCCCAACACATCCCTTATCGAGATTCGAAATTAACTCGGCTGTTACAAGGTATTTATAATTTGTTGGTTTGATTTGTAGCAGCTCGGTGATGGTGTCTAGATTCACTTGGCGGCAACAGTTACACAGTGATGATAGCTTGCGTGTCACCAGCGGACAGTAACTGCGAAGAAACGTTGAGCACGTTGCGATATGCACAGGACGCCAAGAAGATTCAGAACAAGCCGGTAGTGAACCAGGATCCGCGCGAGGCAGAAATTATGCGTTTGAAACACGAGGTTACTTGCTGCGTGTCTGTTCGTGCCAGTGGTAGTCGGTAGTCTCCCAAATTTAGGTGCAGTTTTTGAAGCACGAGCTGCTACAGTTGAAGTCGAATGGAGTGGCGGTTCCGATAGCCTCCACCTCCGTTTCCCAACAACACGAGCTACGTATAATGGAGCTGGAGGCCGAGAATGCTTGTCTTGGTGCTCGCTTGGCTGAGCAAGTTGCCGGCAAAGCTCTGCTTGTGGAGCGCTTCGCAAAAGTCAGTTAGTTGTTTGAAAGTTGTTTAACTTTTATTGCCTTATTTTAGACAGAGGATAACAGGGAGAAGCTAGAAGAAAAACTGTCCAGTCTGGCGGCTCTGTTAAAGTCAGATCTCTACTTTTTACTGACCTTTGTACATACGTCAGTAGAGCTGCTGTTTAGAGAGAACAAGGACTCGCTTGAAAACAGCTCAGCTTTCGGTGAACGAGATCGACAACGACAACTGGATTTCATGCGCACTCTGGAACTAGAACTTTCGAGGCTGCAGCACGTGGAAGAAGAAATGGTAGAAGACACGGCCGGAAAGACGGTGAGTTAAACGCAGTTGCTGTATGTATTTACTGTACGTGGAAGGAATGAGTCGGCCAACGGCGACGAGCTCAGAGATTGTTCGGTCAGCTGTGAATTATGATCAGTCTTCCGCCAGACTATTCCTGTCAGCCGCATTTTCTGTGTTAGTTGGCGTTTGGTTTCTCAAAAGCCCTACTGAATAAGCGCCGAATTCGATTACTTTGCTGTTATTGTCACCATACTTTGTGCTTCTATGTGACCCAAGAACGGAGGGGAGGGGTATGAGTTCTAGGGAGGGGTAGGCCGTTTTATAAGAGTAGCCGTCAAATATCTGTAATTCTCAAAATTTAGGCGGGATGGATTCGACTGAGACATCCTAAATTCTGTTAAAAAAATACGCGACCTGGCGGTTTTTGCGAATTACTTTTTTATAGAGGCTTCGCAGCTAGTTGAGCATCAAGACCACAAAGTTGTACAGGTCTCTACGGGTTTGTACTCAAACCACAAATTTTCGTGTCAGAAGTAGCAGTTCTGTAATTGTAGACGATCCGGCGGAACACTAAAAAATTATTGCGTATGCTAGGAATGGTTTTAGACTGCTCTATCACATATGCCAGAGCTGCACCACTTCAATTTGCGAGCCGGATTACGGTATCACGGTCACATTTTCAGGGTGGGGAAATGTCAGAATCGATTCCGGCGGTCGTGAATACCCCCCATTCAGAACGTTTCAGCCAAATCCACCACTAACTACTTAAGTTTCCGTCCCTGTGAAATTTTAAAAATTATACGCTATTTTCATAAAAGCATAATGAATCAAGCTGCAATATGGAATTAGCGGCTACGATTTAATCTTGTCCTTCAGCTTATAAGCTTGGCCTATACTACGTAGTGTAGGTTTGGCAGGATTGGGTTAGGAATGAGATGTATGGTTTGTGTCTACAGATGTTAATGTTAATGCATTGTTGCAGGAGGGAGTAGAAGGAGAAGAAGAAGAGCAGATTGAGGACGACCAGTTTGAGGCCAGATTCGTCGAACGCCAGTCAATGATCAGCCGCGAAATGGAGGAATTACTGCACAAGATAAGAGACAAAGAGAAGATAATAGAACAAACGGCTGTTAACTACGAACACTTGGAGAAACTGCGCCAGCAACACCAGGTTATTATTATTGTTATTATCACGGACAGACAGTGTCATGTTGCTTCTAGCTAGAATAGGTAACGGTAATTGTGTCGAATTCTTTGGTTCTTTCTTCCCCTGGTCCGTAGTTAGCATCATTAATAGCTGCTGTTTATTTTCTACCCTAGTTTTTGTGTTTTACACACCCTATTAATCATTTCTTTTTTATATATTATAACAAGATGACATGCACTGACGGATTTACTGAGGATGGGGTGTGCGTAACAGCTGTTGAGGGAGGGGTCAGCGTATCTCTGGGCAAGTTACCATATGGGTTAGAAAATCTGGAACGGGTATGATGAGTCGTTTTTCACGGAAGAAGGCCAATTTTCTAAAAAGAGAGTAGTGAAATCGTTGTAAAATTGCTGATTTTCATGAAAAAGTCGCCAAAGTTTTCGGTGAGGGGCCTCGGCCAGCGAGAAACCTTCCACTCCGTGGCAACGTATGGGTGCCTGTTCACGGGGAGATTGTTAATTTGAAAAGTAGTGATAGCCTTATTTCGCTCAGTTCTTTTGTCTGGCACGAACGAACTTATTGTTTAAGCTCGTATTCTGTTGTGAATTGCTGACACTTCAGCACCTTGTCACTACTACCTTTGGGACTGACACTTCTAGTCATTTGGTCTCACTAATTGGGACGGAATTGTTTTCAGATTGAGCTGAATGACTTGCAGAAGAAGATTGATGATTTGGAGAAAGAGCGCGTCGAACTGACGCAACAATTGCGCAAAATCGGAAACGCCAGCAAGTACGTACAATATGTTACCAACATCATTACGTCGAACAACCTAACAAAACTAATTGGAGCGCGTTGCATTTTGTTTATAGGGAATTATTGATGATTAACAGTGTTTTTTGATGAATCGTTGTGGATATAGTCCAATAAGGCCGGAAAATGCCAGAGTGTCAAAATCCTAGAAAATTGTGGGTTTGCTTAGCTGTTGTCAGCATCTCATAGTTATGTAGGGCGGACGCTGTATTTAATGAATGCCCATTTTTACGTGTATCTCTCAACAAACATTACCGGTGTTCGTATGTATTGGTTATTACGGCGACAATCCTGAGTTAAGTAGAATGATGCCGAACTGTCGAAACAGACATTTCTGTTTCAGGCTTAGCGAAGAACGTCGGAAGCGGCTGAAAGACCTCGAAAATCAGATCTCCGACTACAAACGAAAGATGGTTGAGATGAAGAAGTTAGAAAAGTTGAAATCTGAGAACGACAACAACATCAAACGACTGCGAGACGAGATACAGGTTTTTATGTTATGTTAATTTGCAGTCATTCAGACCGTCTCGTTCTATTTAGACCCTGAAGCAAATGCGTGTTAAGCTTGTTAAGCAGCTAAAGGAAGAGTCGGAGAAGTACCGCCAGTGGAAGTTGCGCTACGACCGAGAGCTGAATCAACTAAAAACCAAGGTCTCTTCTTCTATACTGTCGTTAACAACTTGTAGTAGTAGTAAAGTTAGTTAGAAATACAGTGTAAGTTGTGACGGTTGCAGGAGCGACGCCGAGAGGTCGAAGCAGCCAAGACTAAACGCAATTTTGACCAACAGCTAACGGTCTGCAAGCGCAAGTACGACGAGGTTTGTATTGGCATTTTTTCGTTCTGTTTCATTTTATTTTCTGTCTCTGTTTGATTTGCAGGCAGTTTCGTGCAACAAACGGCTGCAACAGCAGTTGCAACGGCAGGAGGTGGCTAGAGATCGAAAGTTCACGGAGATGCAGGAAAATCCGAAGCTGCAAGATCAAATCAAGGTTCTGTAGTTTGCCTTCTTTCTTTACGGTTGAACATAAATGAAATACTTCTTCCAGAATTTCTTGCAACAAGAGCTGGACTTGGTTACCGGGGCAGAAGAAGCTCGGTTGCACTGTCAGGCGTTGATTGATCAACGTACTGAACTGAGCAAGGAACTTAGAAAGAAACGAAGACTACTTAGTAAACTGACGGCCAACGATGATGAACCGCCTGCTAAGGTAAGAACCTACGACCACTTTTCTTCCTTTGGTATAGGTATTGCAGTCTTGCATTTCTTGTAATGTATGATACCGATTGTCTTGCAGGCTGACTTTTACCAGGTAGGGGTACCATATGGTGCCGGTACCATGAACGGCGTTAAGTGCCAGAGTGTCGTAAGTAGCACAACTGCAATTAGCTTTCTTTATTATCTGAAATTCAAAAATAATTTGCTGTCACTTCTAATGAGTTCAGAACTTACGTACAGTATAACAGCCGGTCTGCTCCTATTCAACATCCCTATTTTGCCATAAAAAGCGAAAATTTTCTCCCTCCGGGAGGTGGTGTGGCCGGCCGATGGGGGATATTCGAGGGCAGGAGGTGAACCCCACTCTAAGCCCCCACCGGCCCATGTATGGCACAACGTTGTGATGCCGATAAAGTATAACCGAGTATAAAGTATAAGTAATGCACATGAAAAAGCAGCTAGTAACAAGAGTTGACCGCCGTGGAATGAACTGTGCAATACAAGACATGTTTGACTGTGTGTGAGGTTTTAGAAGCGTGGGCTTGGCAATGGTCGAAGTGAAAGCACGGAGACTGTTGACGAAAGCACTGAACGGCAGCACCTCCTGGACAGCATTGACAATTTGACCAATCAAGTCGAGCTTATGTGAGTGCTCTAAACCAGTCTGATCGTGTACGTAGTAGTACCTGCAGTCGCTGTTGAAAATGGTCACTGAACGGAAGTATTTACGGCTCATGAATAGGCAGTGTTTGTGTTTTGTGTTCTGATAGGATCTCTTCATACGTATGGGCTGGAGTAACACCCTTATTTCGCTGGCCAATGCCCCACTCTCGGGCGCCCATACCTCTACCCCACGAATGGACAAACTTTTCACTTTTTTGTGGTAAAATTAGTGTTTTTTGGACTTTTTAGGAGACGACCTCTTGGCTCCCCTCCGGATTTTTCCGCTCCAAAAGTATGTTTATTTCAGTTCGAGCGAGATTCAGCAGTTGCAATCGAAGCAATTGCAAATGGAACAGAACGCAGGCGGTCGAGAGGAACAACGATGGACAGCCGTTCGGTCACTCGTCCACTCCAAATGCGCTCTCAAACAGCTGTTCGAGATGGTAACAGCAGCTCAGCACAGACTACAGTCCTCTCGTCTTTCTGCTTCAGACCACGGCGGCCAAAGCCGAAGCGTTGCAGTCGGCGGCAGCAGCAGACGAACTGAACACGGCGAAGGATTCGCTGATCAGTGCGTTGAAGGAGAAAAAGGCCGAATTCTCGTCGCTCAGACAGCAAAAGGAGGATGAGGTTCGGCAGCTTGAGTTAAAGCTCAACTTACAAACGCACGGCAGCCAGAAAGATGTACGTAGGTGTGTACACCGGACGACGCGATCAACTTTTCTCTTTTGTTTGAGATGTGCTTTCTGATGAACCAGGTGCTCAGTCTGCCTAACGGAGCGGTTCTGCCCAGCGAGGCCGTCGATAAATTGGTGGCCATGCGCACAGAGATCGGCACTGTTGAGCAACTCCAAGACGACATTGCGGATAAGATTCAGCAGAACCAACAGCTAGCAGAGGTGCAGTCCGTTTCGGGCCTTCGCTTAACGTTCGTTAATCCGTTCAGGAACTGAGTCGAGCCAAGAAACGAGGTGTCGGTGCTGGATCGAAGAAATTCTTCTCTCAGGTCCCCTCTGCCAGTTCCATCTCAATGGCGCCCCCACTGCAAGTGCCAAAAATGCAGCGAGTACTGAAATTGTTGCTGTGCGACTGCCTGACCGACAGTGCGTTTAGACGCGCAGCTCACGGCTGATCAGACCGGTGAGCCATTTCGGACAAGCGGTGTCGACAGAGCGGATTCGGATTAAGCAGATTGACGACGATGATGCCGATCAGAGTTTGACTCAGAGCACCGACGAGGACAGCGACTACCGCGAGACCCCGCTGAAGAAAACGATCAGCAGAATGATTGGTGGCACAAAGCGCAAAAATCTGGTAAATAATATCGACCACTACCGCTCAATTGACAGCTTAGCTAACTGTCCAAGATACTTTATTTGCAAAAAATGCAAATAACTTGATAAATGTGAGATAAAAAAGAAGCAATTTCAGACTGAAATTGATTATTAGAGCAAAATTTTGTAAAGTGTTCCGCAGTGTGACTAATCTGTCTATATTTGGCAGGGCAAGATGGTGTTGCGTTTGTTTAGGAGGAGGCAGTGGGCTGTCGATGTAGAAGTAACTGTAACAAGAACTGCGGCTGCGTGAAGCGACAGGAACAGTGTTCGGAGAATTGTCACTGTTCACAGTCGGTCTGTCGCAACCGATCGGATACCTCTGCTGCTGGTTCGGATGCCTCTGCCGATTCGACTTCCTCCATGCAGCGAGTCAGTTTTTCTTTGCTCTCACTCCCTTCTTTTTCGAACGTAGTTCTACTTAGGTGCCGCTTGATACCACCTTCATTAAGGACGACACAAGCGCTCCTGATTCTGAAAGGTCGGAACAACCGACTACGTTGGGTGGTATTTTGGAAAAGAAATTAACTCCAACTGCTGGCCAGAAGACTCGGCGTCTCTTTAAACCTGTTGTTACCCTGGATTGATTGACGGATTCTAATGTGTGCTGGGTAGCCCGGGTCGCCTTTAGTTTTACAGTAATATCAGTTTCACGTCATCACGTGCCTGTCTAGTTCCGTATCCTTGAGATGCGCTCGGGTCACACCGGGCCATGTTTGAAGGCAGAAAGTATTTCAACTTATTTGTTCGCGATTTTACGTTAATCCTGTACATGGCAAACTGTGTGTTGCTTACTGGTCTTAATGTTTTTGGTCAATTGATGAATTTTCTGACTGGTTTTCTTTGATTTCGTTTAACTGATTGTGAATGTCAACGTGATAGTAAACACAGTAGCAAATGTCTAAGTGTAATGCAGCTGCTTTTGCACCAAAAATGTCCATGAAAATCTGGCCCACCAAGCGCATTTACTACCGTATTCGTTGTACTCCGATTTTCTGACCAATACCTATGCTATTTTGTGTGACGGTGATTTGTAATTGTGGAAACGAACAGCACGGTAGAACCGAAACACTACAATGCCGCAATACTGAAAGTAAAATATACTGATTATATTCTTGAACACTCGCAATACCAGGTTCAACTCTAACTCTACTGGGCAGTGTACTAAACGATTCAGAATCATGTTTATGCAGTAGCAGTTGCATGAAATAGATTGTGTTTCAACTCACGCTATATTGCACACTGATTAACTGTTAAGAGGCAGTCCATGAAAAAGTCGAACCTTCCCAGGAACAGCCTTGTACAGCTGATTTTTCAAAATCTGCGTAGCCAGCTGTAACTTTCAGGTTTTGTAGAACACGGAAGGTCATGGAAGTATTTGCTATCCGATTTTCTCTAAGTGCTCTAGAACCAAAATTACGGCCCTTCAAAAATCGCTATTTTGACTGTTTTTGCCAATGAGGTCCTAACTTCAAAACGGCATAACTCCGTTTGGCGTGGGCCGATTCTGATGTGATATGTCTTATTAAAGAGGTAATTGGACCCTCTATCAGCCTATATGCACAGCAGAATTCAATTCCATCTACAACTTTTTCGAATGTTTTTTGACTTTGAGAGGCCATATCTCAAAAATGAATGGGGTTATACGGCAAGGTTAGGACAGATTCGAAATCTACATGCAATTTCGCGTCTGATGGTCATATTTGTGTTTCTCACAGCTTGGAGCTCAACAACCAAAAGTTCGGTTGAATGTAGCCAGTCAAAACCCTCATTTTTCCTTTTTTCAAACGAGCTGCTTGACATTGAAACGCTTTAAGTCAGTCGTGATTTATATGTTTTTTACTGCAAATACATCATTTTAGAGGCAATCGAATAAGCTGTCAGACCATACAGACTAGGTGGCCCAATATTGCTTTTTCACTGTTTAACACACCTTCAACTTTGGCAGACAATAACTCAAAAATGAACATGGTTATACGGTAATGTGATGGCAGATTCGAAATCTACTCGCAATTTCACGTCTGATGGTTATAATACTGTTGCTCAAAGCTTGGAGCTCAGCTGTCAAACGTTCGATTAATGTAACTGGTTAGAATAAGTCGTTTTGCTCTTTTCAAACGCGCTGTCTGACATTGAAAAGCTGTATGTCAGTAATGAGCAAACTATTTCTACTGTAATATGGAATAAGCTTCCAAACCATGTTCACTGGATGGTTCAATAGTGCTTTTTCACTGTTTCACTACACAGTACAGAGCATCACCTAAATAAGTAATTGAAAAGATCCGCAGAGACTATCAAACAATTTTCGCCAAGTACACATAACTAGGCAACTGAACAATAGTGCTTACAACTATGCACTGTAATAATAAGAATGGACTACCCTAAAGGATAACTATCGCACACTGACATAACAATCGAAAACTATAATCAGGCGATCTGCTATGAATTTCTCCGTTTAAGTTAAATTACTTCTAATGCTAATTGCAATATTCATGCAGCAAAATTTGCCCACAAGATGTCTTCAACTGTTTCATATTCTTCATCTTCAACATATTCATCATGCCTGATATAGTGTAATTCACTGTTTTGACTGGTGACATCATCCATTTCTGCAAATTCTGGGTCTTGCACTGCAGGCCCTGGCTGTCGCTCATTTGCATATTTTCGCCTTTTTGGTTGTGGTGGGGCAGCTGGCGCAGTAGTGGTGGTAGGTGTTACAGTACCTTCACGCTGTTGTCGTGCTTTACGAGAGAAGTAACTCATTATCTGCGTTTCAGTCAGATATTCACTCTTGTCAAATATCAGCTTACCATCTGCAATTTTGTACATTATGCAAGTGTTATAATTTTCCGATATCGTGTTACCCAGTCCGGTTTTTTTTCGCATTAGTATGGCAGTTTGCTTTGGATCGAATTTTAGGTGATTTGTTTCTCCTTGTTTAAAGATTTCATCCAGAAATGTACGTTGTTTTCTTGAAAATCGTATATTTGGAGCTGGCTGCTGTAACGCCCAACCTTTTTCTAGCAGCGGCATGTTTCTGCCACAGCGACTCTGACGCATCTCTAGTAACGTTAGTTCTTCACGTACTTGTGGAATAACTGGGTTTGTGTGAAGCTTTTCAAGCTGACTCAGAAACATTCGTTGAGCATAATCCTGCATTGTTGCACGGTCAGGTTCAAAGTGATGCTTTCCAACTTCAATGTGTCGAACCAGATTACCATAATATTGAAACTGCCAGGTGCAGCCATCTACTGGACATGTGAAT
>JASANB010003548.1:0-34789 GCA_030248155.1 Sabatieria punctata
AAAAAGTTTGTTCCACAAAATTTAAATGTTCCCGTTGTCGAAAAAAAAACCCTTTTTTGAAAAGCTACAAAAGCAAAGAAATAAATAAAACAAATATACAAAAAACAACCAACAAATGACAACGGCGCGCCGCTTTTTTTGTTGTATTAGAAACAGGATATTTGTAAAATAACTGTTTAAGTCAAATTTTCATATGTTTACCAGGTTTTGGTTATAGTTTCTTAAATAGATTTGAATTTGGTTTTGTGGAAATTAGTTTATAGAAAGTGTGGTTAAATTTTATTTATTTGTGTGAGTGTTGTGTGTATCTTCTCTGTGCAGTTGTTATGCGTCATTCAGTCAAAAGTGTGTGTGTATGTGTTGTATTCTTTGCAAGACTAATCAGTAGAGACTTTGCTCTCCAATATGTAATAGGTATGCATATGTACAGGGTGTGTCAAAAAAACAACCCAGCAGAGTTTTTGCTGTAGCAACCGCAAATTTCAACCGATTTGAATGAATTCTGCTTTAAATGAAAGATAAATAAATTCTTGAAAGACTGGTGAAGGCCCTATTAAGATACGATGCTTAGTTCCTGAGATATTTTCCTTCAACTCAAAACTGAGATTTTGGCAGTGAACAAGAGCGATTCCGTTGCACCTCACAACAAAACGGATTCCTACTGCTGAGGGGCAACAAGACTTTTACAAATGAAGTAACCAAGCATGTGTGGCACCAGAAAAAACCTCGTTACGTTAGCCCAAATCTGTTTTGACTTTGAGTGCAAATATCTCAGGAACCAAGCATCATATCTTGATAAAAGCTTCACCAAACTTTCAAGAACTAATTTATCTTTCATATAAAATAGGACTCACTGAAATCGGTTGAGATTTGCGGCTGCTACAGTAAAAAAATCTGCTGGGTTGTTTTAATCTCTGTTGTGCACTGCCAAAATCTCTGTTTTGATTTTGAAAGCAATTATCTCAGGAACTAAGCAACGCATCTTAATCGCTAAAAAGTGGCAATTGTGGGACACTATCCCCGCGCACTAGCGAAAACCTATAGTAATTGTATGAGGTATTTTCAAAATAAAAGTTAATGGAAAGTTTGTGTAGAAACGCACTGTTATAGAACGCTATAATGGTATTTAAGAAGTTGAAATTTGGTTATATTGTGTCTAATTGTTAAATTTATTTGTTCATAATCTACTGTATATCTAAAAAAAAGCGGCGCGCCGTTGTCATTTGTTGGTTGTTTTTTGTATATTTGTTTTATTTATTTCTTTGCTTTTGTAGCTTTTCAAAAAAGGGTTTTTTTCGACAACGGGAACATTTAAATTTTGTGGAACAAACTTTTTCTATAATAATTTTACCCTCAGAATACCGTTCAAATACGTTTTTCAAAGCCAATTTTTAAAACTTCTCACCCTTGTTGGAATGTTCTCACTCTGATTGGTCAGGGAAATTTGACTTTGGTCAGGAAATTTTGCTCTGAAAAAGCCGCACGAACCCTGTAAAAGATCGAGTCAATAAGTGGTATACCCTTATAAACTCTTATCAAACAGATGTCAAAAGTCACTGTTGCCATTTAGCATTTGAAAAATTGGAAAGCCTTGACTTTAAACGGTAGCTATTCTCTAATCTAAGCGTTCTTCTAAGTGAAAGTGAGAAAATATAAGCCCAATGGCTTCAAATCGAGACTACATGTACATGTAGTGTACATAAAAACTATTAAAATTATGACCACTTCAGTGATTTCTGCACTTCAAAAAAATTACGTAATGAAGTCGCCAACCCCCCCTCCCCCACCGTAATGATTAGTAATCTTTTGGCGAACCCCCCTCCCCCCTCATGCCATTACGTAATTTTTGCACGCCCCCCTAGAAAAATCCTAAAAATCAAAAACTCCAACCCAGAATTTAAAAACTCCCAGAAAAAACTCCTAACTCCAATCTCAAAATTTTCCTCCAATCCCAAATAAAAAACTCCTAGATCTAGGAGGAAAACTCCTAACCTGGCAACCCTGACAGGAGGTGCAGAGTAGTTTCCCCTTTTTCACACAGTTACGGCGAATTGCGAACAGACGACGTGATATGCAAATTTTTTCATCAAGTCCCATTCGTCTACTACTTTTACACAATTGCAGATTGTGTTGTTTCTGTGCGAGTTCCTATAGTCTCAGAGTACAGATTTTTCGTATAGGCCATCATGTTATTGTGCTTGATTTTGGTGGCGATGAAGCTAATTGTGAGACTTGATGCAGACAGTCGTATGTATCTGGACAAGGTTGGCTTTTGCAAAATCTTGGTGTATTATCTGTGGGACCGTATTCACAGAGTAGAAGAACGCAATTATTATCGGTTTTCTTCATTTAAGCTTTTTTACACCCAGATTTTTCCACTGTACCCCCTTTTCCAGTGTTACGTACTACATAGCCCAGGAAATGTGCTCTTCGACTCAAACAGAGTAGCTAGTTTTGTAAATACTCTCTTTTTTACCATGTTTCAATAGAAAATTCGACTGAATACATGTATATAAATTTTAGATCGTTTCCGATAACGATGTCAGACAATTTCGTCGCCAAGCTGTTTTCTTGGCTAAGCGCAGCTTTTCCCAGGTACTTGACCTGTTTAAAATCTCGAATTAAGAGTCAGTCTCTGGACCAATCGAGTTTTAGTATTCAGACCCAAAATTGAAACTTTGGCCTAGAGAGCTGTAAGTTGGTACACTAATACATATCGATAGGTTATGTAACCACCGCAAAGGATTTCCCGATTCGACGCTCCACGCTCGAGATACAGCCGTCTGAAAATCGGCTCGCTTAACTATGGGACAAAAATTTCGAACTTGAATTTCTTTCCTGCTAAAACCAGTTGGGACCTAGAATTTGGAGATTTTACGTAACTTTTAGAGTACTTTAAGAATTTTTGGTCGGTTTTCGATTTTGACGAAAAAAATTTTTTTCGACCCCTTCTCCGCCCTCTAGCTCGTCTGGAACCCCCTATATGGGTTTTTTTATTTCAGATTATTGTAGCGCCATTTGTTGGCTACAGATCGGTGCCAAGCACGATAGCCCACGGCCCGGGGTTTTGGAGTAAATTGACTTCAAAATGGGTGAACATCGCATTTTTTTCCTGTTTTAGTGTGGATCTAATTTTCGAACTTGTATTTCTTTCATTCTAATAACAGTTGGGAACTAGAATTTGGGGGTTTTTCGTATATTTTAGAGTAATTTAAGAATTTTGGGTCGGTTTTCGATTTTGAGGAAAAAAAATATTTTTCGACCCCTTCCCGCCCCCTAGCTCGTCTGGAACCCCCATATGTGGGTTTTTTATTTCAGATTATTGTAGCGCCATTTGATAGCTACAGATTGGTGCCAAGCACGATAGCCTGCGACTCGGGAAATTTTGGAAAATTGACTTCAAATGGCTGAAAATCAGATTTTTTCCAGTTTTACTATGGGACAAAATTTGCGATTTTCAGCCATTTGAAGTCAATTTACTCCAAAACCTCGGGCCGTGGGCTATCGTGCTTGGCACCAATCTGTAGCTGAACAAATGGCGCTGCAATAATCTGAAATAAAATTACCCACATAGGGGGGCTCCAGACGAGCTAGGGGGCGGGAAGGGGGTCGAAAAAAATATTTTTTCGTCATAATCGAAAACCGACCAAAAAATTTTTAAAGTACTCTAAAAGTTACGTAAAATCCCCAAATTCTAGGTCCCAACTGTTTTTAGCAGAAAAGAAATTCAAGTTCGAAATTTTGACCAATAGTAAAACTGGAAAAAAAATGCGATTTTCAGCCATTTGGAGTCAATTTACTCCAAAACCCCCGGGCCGTGGGCTATCATGCTTGGCACCAATCTGTAGCTAACAAATGGCGCTACAATAATCTGTAAAAAAAAACCACATACGGGGGTTCCAGACGAGCTAGGGGGGCGGGAAGGGGGTCGAAAAAAAATTTTTTCGTCAAAATCGAAAACCGACCAAAAATTCTTAAAGTACTCTTAAAATTACGTAAAATCCCTAAATTCTAGGTCCCAACTGTTTTTAGCAGGAAAGAAATTCAAGTTCGAAATTTTGTCCCATAGTAAAACTGGAAAAAAAATGCGATTTCAGCCATTTGAAGTCAATTTACTCCAAAACCCCGGGTCGCGGGCTATCGTGCTTGGCACCGATCTGTAGCCAACAAATGGCGCTACAATAATCTGAAATAAAAAACCCATATAGGGGGGTTCCAGACGAGCTAGGGGGGCGGGAAGGGGGTCGAAAAAAAATTTTTTCGTCAAAATCGAAAACCGACCAAAAATTCTTAAAGTACTCTAAAAGTTACGTAAAATCCCCAAATTCTAGGCCCCAACTGTTTTTAGCAGGAAAGAAATTCAAGTTCGAAATTTTTGCCCCATAGTTAAGCGAGCCGATTTTCAGACGGCTGTATCTCGAGCGTGGAGCGTCGAATCGGGAAATCCTTTGCGGTGGTTACATAACCCATCGATATGTATTAGTGTACCAACTTACAGCTCTCTAGGCCAAAGTTTCAATTTTGGGTCTGAATAAGGCAAAGGGCCAAAACTCGATCAGTTCAGAGACTGACTCTTAAATTCTGTGCTGTTTGTACTAACAAAAGTTTCTATTAAGTTGTGAAATGAACAGTTGCAGAGCGGTCAGTATTGCAGATATTTTATCATTCTCCGAATGACTCGCTTATCAGAGAAGCGGACGTATGGTTCGAATATTTGAGCGCTAAAAAGAAACGCGAACAGTTAGCCAAATTGGGACAGGTGGCGTTCTACCTTCGTATGTACAAGGCCTACAATCAAGACCCTCGCACCAAACAGTTCGGCTTCTATACTAGATTTCCGCGGTTCCTGCGTTCTCTGTCTAGTATTTCGGAGTTGTGCAACTTGGGCTTTCAGGAGTGCTTGGATGAAATTCATTCCAGAGTAAGTTTGCCTAATTTTGTGCCCGCCTTCTCGCCTACGCACTTGTAGCCTTCAGGTAACCGAAACGACATTCTTCAAAAAGAGCTTCTTTATGAACGCTGCTGTGCGCCACGTGGAAAGTCAGGAAGCGTATATCAACGTAGAACCCATCGGAGATAATTTTCGTTTTCAAACTACCGCCTCCTACTATCTGTGTTGGTTTGCCCTCCATAAAATTGAGATCATGAAGAATCTACCATTCTGTGTCGGTTCTGCCACTGAACGTTACAAATTTGAGGTACTACATACTGTTTGGTATTGGTCTGTCACATTCTCTGAGTATGTTGCCAACTTCGTGAGAAGCTCCTCACTTGGACTAAAGACATAATACAGTCAGGGACATACGTACGTACGTGTACATATTTGTACGTACGTACGTACTGCCGATACCTACAGTTTTAAATATGCAAGCTTCTTGTTCTCTATCCAGAAAATATACATATATCCATACATGTAACAGGTCATCCGCCGATGGGGGGAGGGGGGTTGGGGGGTCTGAGCCAAAATTTTGGGGGAGGGGGTGGGCACTAAAAAACGCTCAAAAATCGAAAAAAATCGCATTTTTTGGCCTAAAAATCGCCAAAAATCGCTAATTTGGGCTGAAATACAGCTGAAAAGTGCTGTTTTGCAGGCGATTTTGGCAATTTTTGTGTGTGAAAGTGTAAAAAATTGCAAAAATTTGCTCGAAAATTTACTTGCCAGAAAAATCGGAGGGGGGGGGGCGGTGAAATCGTCTCGGGGGGGGGGGGGGTCCCCATCCGGGGGGTCTGGCCTAAGTCGGGTGGGGGCAGACCCCCAGACCCCACTGTTACATGTATGCATATATCCGCTAGTTTAAGCCATTTTGTTAGTAGGTAGAAAGAAAGCTGTGTTTTTCAGGGATGGAAAAGTACTTAGTTTACGTTTAGGTAATTGTAGTGACTGATTTTGGACCATTTGCCAGATTTCCACTTAGAAATTATATGAGTACTTTTTAAGAGCAAAACTCAGGCCTACATACTGTAGGGCTAGCAGGCATTCATGTGCCCTGAATACGCTTGAAACATTGATAAATTTGAGCAGACTAAACAACCATCTAATTTTTTTCGGACATCTTTAAAAAATGGTTGTAGGCTGTCTTTTTTGACCAACACTTTTTGGTCAAGCATGCGTACCTAAAGTACTGTATGCAATGTAAACTGAAGTACTTGCAAATGCAAAGGTGATCTTTCATTGCTTGTAAATGCCGAAAATTCAACCTCAAATCGGTTAAGGATTAAGCAAGAAGAGATAAACGCAAAATACTCCGTTAAGTACTTCACAGCAGGTAAATTCGCATTACTCTATGCTGTATGTACGTACAGTATGCTATGCAGATTGCGTTTAGTGGCATGCGTGGCAAGCTTACAACGAGAAGTGGAACCCTACAGAAGCGTACAAAAAATTGAGTGGTGAAGACTGGGACAATCCGTTTCGGTGCAGTTTGTTCAGGTAGAGGTAAAGAGGTCACAGGACACATCAGACAACGATTGCTTCAGCTTCTGTCCGGATCCTTGTTGCGAGCGGATGTTTGTCTTTCCGGAGTATCTGAGCGACCGGAAGACAGTTAGAGTGAAAGAGGAGTGCGAACGTGATCGGCCGATCGGTGTTGGCTGCATGCAGTCACGCGGGTGTCAGATCACAGAGAACAACCACAACTTTTACAAGATCATTCAGAACAAATTCAACGTAACTTGTCAGTGTGAAAACAGCGGCTTCTCCTACGATTCTACACTAAACCGATGTGTTAATACCGATGAATGTCGGGACAAACGACATACTTGTCAAGGTAGAGTTCGGCCTGTAGAAAGCCCAGTAGTGTGCAGAATCATTTTGCAGTTAATGCCGGCCAGGAGTGTATCAATACGGTTGGAAGCTACGAATGTGTGTGTCGATTTGGCTTTGGGCCACGGAAATACGTCGCCAGCGAGAAAAGGCGTCCGCATTGCGATCGAGTTGCTTGGCAGTCAGGTCTGAGCTGGAAAAGCCCTGCGTTTGTAGGTTCTGCCAGAAGACGGCTGCCCTCTATTGCTCTGTACTATCTCTGTTCTGCACTGATCTGGCGCTATTTTGTGATTCGTGAAAGCTAACCATTTTCTTTCCCGGTAGAGAGCTGTCCAGATTGAAGATCTGTGGTATCTGTACGATTTGTATTTGAGATTAATCACCGCACAGCACATGTGTATTGTTGTTCGCTTTATAAACGTCTGAGATGCAACATTTTCGTGACAGAAACATTGTCGAAAGAGCGATATTGCTAGACGAGTACTCAAAGCGTACAGAGTCATGAATATGATATTCAGATGCTTTTTTACGAACTGTCGTTTATCTCTTATTCGTGCTTACAAAGCGTATGTGCGCCCACTGCTGGAATACTGTACCCCTGTTTGGTCACCGTATTTAAGAAAGGACGTGGATTTGGTTGAAAAAGTTCAACAGTTTTTTACTAGGAGACTCCTAGCTCGTTGCGGCTTACCTCCTCGCCCGTATCTAGAACGATTAGATCTGTTTGAGTTAGAACCATTACAGGTCAGACGGTTAAGATGCGATTTGATTACAACATATGCAATTGTCCATGGTCTTGTTGACGTGTCTTTTGCTGATTTTTTCTCTTTCGCTCCTTTACGGACATTGCGCGGACACCCTTTAAAGTTGTATATGAATCACAGTAGAGTAGATTTTGTAAAGCATTCTTTTTGTAACCGTGTTGTAGACGTCTGGAACGCTCTAGATGCTTCTGTGATTGCGTCTTCTTCTGTATCGTGTTTTCGTGCCAAAATAACCATGCCTTTTTTATTGCGTTTCTGTGACTTTAACCGATATATGAATGAATAGGGTATCTGTAAGTGCTACGCCTGAGTACTCTCTCTCGTATCACTCTTCCTATGTTTCTGGACCGATTGATACTGAATAAACTGAAACTGAAATGAATCACAAGCATTTTTGCTTGTTTGAGTGTTGATGGACACACTTACATTGTACATCGTAACAAACACGCATTCGGAAAAGTTGAGAAGGCAAGTTTTATTTTGCTAGCTACAGTAGGTGCACAGTACTTATAAGTGGCATGATTAAGCACATTCCATAAGCACAGCAGGAGTAGTATTTGCGGGCATAGGAAAGTGAGGATAAGATCAGAACTACTGAGTCAATCAAACGGTTGTCCCAAAAACTTTGCGCCAAGTAGTGACAGTTCCAATTCACGCAAGTAGACCTCCGTCTCATTCGAGCTTCGCAGACTGGACACCAGTCCAATGTGCGCCACCATGTCGACGTCAGAAGCCAATCCAGCGAGACCCAGTTGACTGGGAATTTCATCCAGAATGTGGTCCTTCGCATGTTTCTGACTGGCACTGGCGTTTCGAAAATAGTCGAGTACGGCAGGAATCTGGCCAACTGGAAATAGGACGGCCTGTGTACAGCAGGATTCGTGTTCAGACAAGTAAACATTGCCAGTTGCAGCCAAACGCCAGGCAGACAGGTTGCTGTGTCCCAAGCAGAAGAGAAAAGCGCAGAGCAGAGTTGACTGGAACAAAAACACAGCAACGGTGGTCAAACAGTCGCAGAATAACCGTCTGCCCCAAATGTACGCAGAAATCAAACCAATGCCAACGCTGAGACTGACGATTTGAGGAATCCAGGGCACCTTTCTCAGATCTTCAGGGTGGTAGAGCTTTACAAAGGCCACTCCCGGTCTAAGGCTAAGTGTTCGCTTTACGGTTGCCAGCAAGCTAAAAAAATCCTTCCTCACTACAGCATCATCTTCCATCAGCAGCACAAAGTCGGAGTGCGGCCGAAACGAGAGAGCCTCTTCTAAGCACAGTTGATAGTCCAGTTTTTCCTTGGCTAGTACATGCATAGTAGGATCGGCTTGCCTTCTCTGATAGACGTTGAGCATTGGCAGAAATTGGGACAAGTTGTGAGCTTCTGCAAACTGGTCCGGATGCGCATCGATATTGCAGATGAAGGGAGCAACATTGAGGGGTGAGCGAGCCAGCTCGGACAACAGTGCGGCCACAGAGACGGTCAGGTACCTGTTCTCTTGACGGTTTGTGCAAATCACAGCCAGTGTCACGTCAACTTTCCGGTTGTCTGATTGCATCTGTTTCTTCGGCAATGTGCGCAGGAATTGAACTGCTTTGCGGCCGCGGTCGTCGTTGATCTGCTCCAAGATGGAGGTGGGGACGTGCTTTCGAAATCTATGTTCTATCAGGGGGTTGCACGTTCGATCTCTGCAGACCACAGTCAGAGTCCGATGGGCTATGAAGGCCAAGCATAAATGAACACACAACACAAACAGTCTTAACCGCTGGCGTCTGGCTGCAAGCATACTAGTATTTACTAAGGAACCAGGTATGGTGCTTGGCGTTGATAAGTTGTTTTGAGCATGAGTCTTCGATAGGATGGTTGTGTTTGTTAGGCTACTGGTCTTCTTTTGTCTACTGGTTTGTTCGCACGCTGTCTATCGTAAAATCCGGTTCCTTATAAAGTTTAACGGATCCAAGAAAGTATAACGGATCCAAGACTAGTATAACGGATCCAAGCCACCGGCGCACTATTCAAGTTTGACGGATCCATACTATTCAAGTTTGACGGATCCAACTGCACTATTCAATTTTAACGGATCCAAGCGACCGGCGCACTATTCAAGTTTGACGGATCCATACCCATACTATTCAATTTTAACGGATCCAACTGCACTATTCAATTTTAACGGATCAATGCAAATTTATGAACTATTTAGGTTTGACGGATCCTTAAAATACGCAACAAGCCCCAAATTCGACGCCCGCCATACTATTCAATTTTGACGGATCCATACTATTCAATTTTGACAGATCCAACTGCACTATTCAATTTCAACGGATCCAACTGCACTATTCAATTTCAACGGATAAATGCAAATGTGCACATTTCTGAATGCGTTGAAGGTTATAATTTATTATCACAGTATTAGACAGTAGGGTAACTAGCGTAAGTTGCAATACCACACATGTTGTTCTTATTACGAGATAATTTTGATGTATCCATTTTCTCCCCACGCTGTTCCCCAGCTAAACGTTTCAGATAAACGTTGTTACTAGATAATAATCTACATTCCTGTTTTTCACGAGCCAATACTGATCGCCTTTGATTGTCGTTCCATATCCAACAATGAGCACCGCGTGGTCTAAGTCCACGGGACTGCAGTCTGGTTCAAAATAAACACCTGCAGTTTGTGTAACGCTGTGTTTGTTAGCCACTCCGATGTGGTGAACTAACCTTTACTATATAGTTTGAAGCTGTTATGTGAAGCATCAATAGCTGCTGATACTGGACCAACAGTGGCTACAGCATTCTGCAATAGCAGCTCATTTCCTTCTGGGATTCTAATAAAACCAGTTGCATTTCCACCAACAAATAGTCTGTTAAATCTGCAGTCGTTTACCTGCAATTTGGAAGTTTAGCAATACTTTGTGTTTATTCTTAATTGATTACAGGGGCTTCATATGGATATGAGTTTTCTGTGTCCAGACCATTATTCTCTTTAACGTATTGAAAAGCCGAAGTCATCAGACCACCATTGCAACCTTGGTTTCCTAATTTTGATGAACAGTCAATCAGATTTTGTTCTGACAAAGAGACCAGCTTTCCAGTTCTGCGCCGCTCTTGCCCCTCAAGTGCTCCTGTCTAAATCCATGTATTTGGCAACGTTTTCTGCAATTATTGGAACAAGACTCTTACTTCAATAAAGCCAAAAGAAACCAAAAAGACTCGAGAGAGGGAGCAAAGTGTTTTGGGGGGAAAAGAAGGGAATTAATAAATTAAAACTTTTTATATTTATATATATATATTTTTTCGTGTTTTTTTGGGATTGGTTGATAATAATATTTTTGAATGGGTGGGGTGGGGGGGGGTGGGGGGGTAGGGGGGTGAAATGCGGTAACTGTGTCGTGGGTTGTATTTTGGTGTAGTTTGTTATATATACTAAATCAGCCAGATGGTTCATTGACACATGAAAACTTTTTCCTGTCACATTCATATGTGTTTCAACGAACCATACATGTAACAGGGGGGTCTGGGGGGTCTGCCCCCCACCCGACTTAGGCCAGACCCCCCAGATGGGGACCCCCCCCCCCGAGACGATTTCACCGACCCCCCTCCGATTTTTCTGGCGAGCAAATTTTTGCAATTTTTTACACTTTCACACACAAAAATTGCCAAAATCGCCTGCAAAACAGCACTTTTTAGCTGTATTTCAGCCCAAATTAGCGATTTTTGGCGATTTTTAGGCCAAAAATTGCGATCTTTCTCGATTTTTGAGCGTTTTTTAGTGCCCAGCCCCCTCCCCCAAAATTTTGGCTCAGACCCCCCCCCCCGGCCGGCGCCAGACCCCCCAACCCCCCCTCCCCCCATCGGCGGATGACCTGTTACATGTATGCAACGAACCACTTGTTCTTAACAAATATTGTAAAACACTCGCGCTCTTCCTCCACACTGTCATAAGTTTTGTCTGAAAATAAATACATGAATACCCTATTGCAGTTATGACGCATTGCAGATTGCACATACTGTAAGCTGCTTTGAACTTCACCCATAATGGATTCCAGTTGTAATTCATAATCTCTGATGCTTCTGCCGATGGCTCATAGTCATTGATGACACTTAGTTCAACCTGCACATAGTAAGTAAGTAAGTAAGTAAGTAAGTAAGTAAGTAAGTAAGTAAGTAAGTAAGTAAGTAAGTAAGTAAGTAAGTAAGTTTATTCCCAGACATACACATGTACAGTAGCATAGAAGTACAAAGTGACGATAAGAGCGATATGAGTCAAGGAAAAGGCATTGAGTTAGCCATATAATAGCTATTTTATAACCCAAGCCTATCTATTAGTAAAACACGAAAGATCTAAGCGACTGACTGCCTCTTTAAAGATTTTAACGGATCGAGAATGGACCACATTATCAGGTAAACTGTTCCATATCGGGACAACTCTAGAAGCAAAAGAAAAATGTCTTGTGTTAGACCGTGCTCGTTGAACAGATAGTTGTAAAGAGTGGCTACGAGTTACAGTTTGGGGTGCTATAGAGAAAAACTCTTCGTATGACATATCAACTATGCCATGAAGCAGTTTATAGACAAATACAAGATCGGCTTGTATTCTCCTGATGTCCAAATACTGTAAGCCCGTAGCTATTAGACGAATTTCATAAGGGAGAGAACCAAGCCCAGGTATCTTAGAAGTAAGGAAACGCTGCACAGATTCAATTTTCTGAATATCTCTTGTCAAATGAGGGGACCAAACTTGGGTACCGTATTCTAATCTAGGACGTACGTAAGTTTTGAACATTTTAATGAGAAAATCAGGATCCTTTAGTTCAAAGCACGATGGAATAAGATTGCCCATAACGCGAGCCCTATTAGTAACGTAATTGCAGTGGGCTGTAAATTTTAGGTCGGGAGTAATCAAAACCCCCAGATCCCGAACACATTCAGAAGTGGGAATGATTGTGCCATCAACTGTGTATTCGAACATTGAGTTGAGTCGGGGATACAGATGTAGGACTGAAGATTTATGCAATGCAATATTCAATTGCATAGTCTCAGCCCAATTGAACACCGCGTTTAAATCATCTGAAAGTACATTATCTCCTTGCGCCAGACGCCTAAATTCGCGAAACGCTAACCGCTGGCTAATTTCGGAAATCGACAGCGGTTAGCGTTTTCTATTTTCGCATGTAAAGCGAAAATAGATTCTCTAACCGCTGCCGTGGGCGTAAATCGATACTTGAGGATAGTTTAACTAAGACGGTTCTCTTCGAAAATAGAACGAATCTTGACAGCAATTTTCAATCTTTTTGTAGTGGGACGGCTATTACACAACGTAAAATTTATGGCAAATAGATGCGACTGAGGCGTACTCCCCTCTGTGTAAAAAGGCCCTGAAAAAAGGGTCAGGTTTCGCCTTTGGATGAGATCAGAGATTCGAAAATTTAACAATTGGCAGCCAGCCAAATTTGGCGCGCGGCCTACGAAACTCTAAATTCAACTCCGCCCATCGCAGTTGAACAGCGGTTAGCGCAGCGTTGGCCTATTTTCGAAAACGCTAACCGCAGGCCAACTACTCCAAATGGAGTATGGTCTGCCCCAACCGGTTATTGCCAGTTAGTGTAGGGACGGAAAAATAAATTTTGGAGTCATCAGCAAACAGTTTGATTTTGCTGTGCTTTAGTACTTCAGGAAGATCGTTAATATACAGTATAGATAAAAAAAATGTCCCATCGCTTTTTCGACCTTCACTCAAACGCTTCGTTCTCAGTCACTTCTTTACCGATTTGGCTCAAATTTTCAGCAAAAATTAGCAACATGGTTGGCTAAATAGTCTGCAAGTTTAGTGCCAAAATTCCGACTCATACTGGTTTTATGACCCGAAAACTAGGAATGAGGGTGGTCCATGCAAATTTATTTTTTTTCGGTAATACATGGAGTACAGTCCTGAAACTTGCAGGAATGATTGGTGTTGCTACTGGGCATAAGATACTAAGCGGGCAGCCCTGTAGCTCAAAGGGCACTAAAATGGGGGAATTTCAAAAACATGAGTGAAAATCCCATAGTTAAGAAATCTGCACCTTCTAGAATCAAAGCACTGAATCTGTTGTTAATCAACATAGATTGTAGCAGGAAGTTCGACAAATAAATGAACCTGATATTTAAGCTCTGTTCCACACCATAGTAACCATCCCTGCAGCGTTTTTTGAAAATTGAAAATCTTTAGAATCGTCATTTTGCCGGTTTTACGAAGAAAAGTCATATTTCGTCATGTTTTTGAAATTCCCCCATTTTAGTGCCCTTTGAGCTACAGGGCTGCCCGCTTAGTATGTTATGCCCAATAGCAACACCAATCATTCCTGCAAGTTTCAGGCCTGTACTCCTTGTATTCCCGAAAAAAATTAAATTTGCGTGGACCACTCTCATTCCTAGTTTTCGGGTCATAAAACCAGTATGAGTCGGAATTTTGGCACCACACTTGCAGAATATTTAGCCAACCATGTGGTTAATTTTTGCTGAAAATTTGAGCCAAATCGGTAAAGAAGTGACTGAGAACGAAACGTTTGAGTGAAGGCCGAAAAAGCGATGGGACATTTTTTTTTATCTATACTGTATATGAGAATAGGACTGGGCCCAAGACAGAGCCCTGAGGCACACCTGATTGGACTGGAATCCAATCAGAGCTGTATCCATTGATACAGACCCTTTGGGCACGGTTATTGAGAAAGGCACTAAGCCATTTCAATAACTGGCCACAAATGCCATGCGCTTTCAACTTTTGTAGCAATTTCGGATGACTTACAGTATCAAATGCTTTAGCAATATCAAGATAGATTACGTCAACCGGTATCCGCTGGTCCACAGAGATCGTCCAATCATTGACGCAGCTCAAGAGCTGACCAATGGTTGAACGACCTGCTAGAAAGCCAAATTGCTGCTTTGAAATCAAAGCAGACCGAACAAGAAAATCAAGCAATGTTTGCTTGATCACTTTTTCCATAAGCCTACAAGTTGTACTTGTAAGACTAATCGGTCTGTAATTCACAGGAATACTGGAATTGCCAGACTTGTAAATAGGCGTAACGTTGGCAGTTAGCCAATCACTTGGTAAGGTTGCAGTAGCCATAGATACCCTCATGACAGTGCATAAGGGTTCACACAGATAAAGTGAAAGTCGTTTCAGAAAAACGGTTGGAATTCCGTCTGGACCAGCAGATAATTTCGGTTGTATGTGTTCTAATAGATAATACAAATTTTCAGCAGAGAACTCGACTGTTGAAAGCCTATTGGGAGTCCTATTGGGAAAGTAAAGTTTAACCCCATTGTCGGTTGTAAAAACGGAACTAAACTGTCTGTTAAAAACTGTACATTTATCTAAATCAGTAACTATGTTAGAGTCATTAGTTCTTAAAATCGGAATAGAGGGACGACATGTAAGTTTTTTATTTACGTACACCCAAAATGATCGGTCGTTATTGTTTTTGAGTACCGATAATTCGCGGTTCAATTTATCAGTTTGACAAGAGAGAAAGTCTAGAACAGCAGATTTCCAGAGTGCATGTAATTGTTGGTCTGAGTTTCCATTAAAAGATTTAAACCGTCGATGTAGCCGTTTTTGTTTCAGATACAGTTTACGTGTAGATACGCTAAATGGAGAAATTTTAGAAGTTTCCTTATAATTCGGTACAAATTCGAAAATTAGCGAGTTTAGAACTCCTAAAAATTTTGACCAAAAGTCGTGAATAGTTAGGCAGGTTGAAAATATTAATGGCCAGTCAACCCCTTCGAGAATACAAGCAATCATATCGTACTTTGCACGAGAGAAGCATTTTTGACAATGGTTATTAACAGACATCCTATTGAAAGGGCCACACTCAAAAACAACAGAACAGTGATCGCTACCCGAAAAGGGCTCAATAACTCTACAATTGCTAACTAAATACGGCTCGTTATACAGTACTAGGTCTAGTATATTATCGTTCCTAGTTGGTTCAGAGACAGTCTGGGAAAGTTCATTAGTAAGAAAAAAATCATACAGTGCACGCTCGACAGGTAAAGCGTTTGGAAAAGTCGAACCAGACAACCAGTTAATTCGAGGTAAATTGAAATCTCCAACAATCAGTGTTGGTTTTAGTGATGTAAAAAATTAATTTAATTGTAATTGAAATTCGCATAATTGACCCGTTTTTAATTTCAATTCAATTAATTTAATTTAATTGAAATTCAAAAGTTGGGCCATAATTTAATTGTAATTTAATTGAAATTCGCCTGGAATTTCAATTATATTTTCAATTATTTCCTGTGGTGAATGTAAGGAAATGTGTAAGTATTAGAGGCGCTAAGGACTTCAAATAAAAACCTATTTAAGGTTTGTCACCATTTTTTACTGACCTCACTATGTTTTGTAATATTTTATGATCTGCTTTTTATTTTGTAGTTCATAAAAGCCAAAACAGTGATTTTTGGATGTATGGTGGGTTGACTGACACCCCCTTTTTGGCAAAGGTACGTAGGAAGTGATGTTGCTCAAAAATCCTGGAAACCTTTAGATTATGCACTGATTTATAGTAATAATGAACTAACTGTAAATTTCCCCCAGACTGCCATTTTATGCGTTTCTAAAAGGCAATAATATAAAATTTTCTCGCCTGGTTGGACAGCAGGCTAACCAGGTGTCTCTAAGCTTTTACATGGACATTTTACTAAGTCCTGAGTAGTGACTCTTTTAACAGCAAAATTACAATAATTTTCAAAAAATTGAAAAAAATAATTGAAAAAATTGCATAATTTAAATTTTCCGAGGTTCCATAATTTAATTGAAAATATAATTGTAATTGAAAATAATGGAAAACTATTTCAATTAATTTAATTTAATTTAATTGAAATTAAAAATTGAGCCCATAATTTAATTGTAATTGAATTGAAATTCAAATTCCATAATTTTACATCACTAGTTGGTTTATCCTCCTCAAGAACTCTCTCCAGATAGTCAATAAGCGGTTTTGGGTCGTATTGGTTAGGAGGGCGATAAACCACGCACAGTCTAATGAAACGAGATCCTACACACAGGTCACAGACAACAGAATCAAAGTCAGCCACCGACTCAGAAAAGACAAAAGAACTTGACACCCCTTTTGGAACCAGAATCAGTACACCACCCCCACGCTTCTCTGTGCGGTCCTGACGATATACAGTGTAGCCAGAGTTACATACAAAAGAAAGAGAAATGTTTTCAGTTAACCAGGTTTCAGTATAAGCAGTATAACATAAGCAGTATTTGCACCTTGTTTGTGACAGAGGACAGGACATTCACCCAAAACCGCATGCAACAGTCTTGTTGATTCGATTGGTATTTATTGCACTTCTGTCAGTATACCATGTGTATTATGCAGAGCTGGGCTAGTTGGTGTCATGGTTTTAGACATATATTTCACACAACATAATTCGTTGTCTACACAGGATAATAATGTCTTATCCAAAAAACCATATGCTGAAAAATTTTTTCATTGTTATGGGCTCTCCTAAACATGTATTGGAATAAGTAGGTAGGAAATTTATCTCTACTTGTCCCATGTAAATTTCTTAGCATGGCTTTTGTTGCACTCCATGCTGCTTCAATTCCCTGTACATGAACTGGATTGTTTGGATCAAAAAAATTTTGTCTGAAAAACGTTTTTCAGAGCTGCGCAGCATGCTTGAATCTTCAAACATGCTGCCACTGCGAACAGACATGAAAGAGTGACACATCTTACATTGCCACTAAATTGATACCAATTATTTGTATAAGGAAACATCCTTCATGAAATGTGTACTCTATATTTATAATTTTGTTCGCTCCGTTTAACAAGAGACATCTGTCCGGCACAAGGGGCACACGGTCTCTGATTAGCTATTAATCCGTGTCTTGCGGCCCACTTAAGGGCACTTTCTCGTTTCTGTTCAAGATTGGACCCCACTTCAATCTCAAATGGATCTGTAGAAATTGAATAGTACAGTTGGATCCTTAAAATTGAATAGTATGGATGCGTTGAAATTGAATAGTGCAGTTGGATCCGTTGAAATTGAATAGTGCAATTGGATCCGTTGAAATTGAATAGTATGGATCCGTTGAAATTGAATACTACAGTTGGATCCGTTAAAATTATCTGTTGAAATTGAATAGTGCAGTTAGATCCGTCAAAATTGAATAGTGCAGTTGGATCTGTCAAAATTGAATAGTATGGATCCGTCAAAATTGAATAGTATGGCGGGCGCCGAATTTGGGGTAGTTGCGTATTTTAAGGATCTGTCAAACCTAAATAGTTCATAAATTTGCATCGATTCGTTAAAATTGAATAGTGCAGTTGGATCCGTTAAAATTGAATAGTATGGATCCGTCAAACTTGAATAGTACGCCGGTGGCTTGGATACGTTATACTTTCTTGGATCCGTTGTACTTTCTTGGATCCGTTAAACTTTATAAGGAACCGGATTTTACGATAGCGCCGTCTGTTTTTGGTGTCCACTTGGCTATTGGTACTCCTGATTTCGCTTTCGACGAACGAACTTTTATCGCCCAACACAAAATAAAAATAAGAGTTAGCAAATGACATAAAACGCGGTTACAGTGTAAAACGACGGCATATGGAGGCGAAAGGCCAGTGGACAGCCACAAGGGCTTTACACCGCCTTTCAGTTATACTTCTGGTGTTACTTGCCTTCATTTGCTACTGCTGCTTTTTCAATGCCACCATTGTAAGTCTCATTCTGCACTGTAACCGTTGCACAAGTACACTGTAGCTTTCAGGAGCAACCAAGGCCTCTCTCAGTGCCGTCGGTGGTGGTGTTACCACCGGTCCAGCATGCTATGCACACGCAGGTGCGCTGCAACAATGTCTCTGTATGCACCGATGAACGGTCCAAACTGCTCAGTTCACAGCCAAACGACGATCGGTCCTATTTAGGGTTCTGACGATATATCGATATCGATATCGAAAAGTCGATATATCGACCCTTTTTCCAATATCCATATCGATTACTATATCGATATCGATTGATTACACTGCGTGTGCTGGCCGCGTGCGGCGGCCCTGTCTGACCGCTCTGCCTGGCCGCCTTTAACCCTATGTTACACACCGTTTTCAAAACTATCGGCAAAAATACGTTTGCCGATAGGTATCGGCAAATTTTGAAATTCAAAATTAGCCGATAGTTTTCAAGTGAAATATTAGCCGAAAGAAAATTGTGAAAAAATTGCCGAAGAAAAATCAATTTTAGCCGAAAGAAATCGGAGATAGCCGAATGTTCGGCAATTGAAACGGCAACTGAAAAAATTACAAATAAATAATAAAAATAAAAATAAATCGATGTGTAACATATGGCTAATTGAATGGAGAATGAAGTGGAAAAGTCAAATGATAAGTGCAGATGTTTCTTGATACATGCTTCTTGTATGTATGTCTGTTTTAGGAAATGACAACCGAACAACGATATTACTGGTCATCCATAGGTGGAGATGATGGCAGAATGACACTTTACTGGTCATCCAAATTACATTTCAACCAGCACGTACACACAATAAAACAGTATGATTTTACCCGCAAACTGGTAGCCTGGTCATCGTCAACCTTGCCACCATCATGCAACCAAGGATTAATACAGAGCCAACGCCACTCCCTTACAGACGTGGGCTAGCATTCATCTGAGGGGGTGGTAAATTTTCAAATACTGAGGGGGGTAGCTGCGGCTGATTGGGGGTTGAGGGGATGGTAAGCAAAAAAGAGCAGAGGTAGCTGAGGGGGATAGGTCAGAGCCTGAGGGGGTAAACCCATACATCGGCCGGAAAAATGGGTCGGGGTAGTCAAAATCCGAAAAGTTGGGTGTGGGCCTGCCGGTTTGGGGGGTCACGGAGATTTTGGTGGGTGGGGTCAGGAACAAAAGTCTGCTTCATGTGGATGTGTGGGGTCGTTTGGGGGGTCTAGCCCAAGGGGGATGGGCATACCCCCAGACCCCCGCGGCCGATGTATGGGTCAACCCCCTCAGCCCCCTTTTGACCATGTCTGCTCCCTTTATAAATTCTTTGATGTTTCTTAGATTAGCATTTGTCAGTTTTGACGATTCGACCTAAATTGTACCCTTATTTTTGTTAAGCAAACTTTAGCTTGCCCTAGAAAGCAAGAAAACACACCCCACTAATGTTAAGCTACCCTCAACGTTACAGTTTGAGGTATACCTATTGTCGATAGGGTATACCTGCCTATTTTTGGGTCGGTACCAATGCGACTTTGCGCTCCCGAGGTTTTTATGCACCGTGTATGTAGTGCCAACGCGTGCCTAACGTATTGTCTGTTTGTTTTGGCAGCGTGCGTGTATCGATTTTTCGGCGGTGTCTATTTTGTACAGTCTGTCAGTAGTGCCTGCGCGCGCTTCAACTGTTACTTGTTCCCCATTAGTGTCTGTTGTTTGGTTGTCGGTTTTGATACGCATCATCTATACATAGTACTGAAGAGACAATTAAAGTTTTTCTGGTTTGCCATCACTTATGCATCTGTACTGAAATGAATACATGTAGCTGGGTTTTCGGCTGGGGGGGGGTTCCAGATCCAAAATAGGGTTTCAGCACTATTTCCAAAGGGGGTTTCAGCGACCTTTTTTTGGTGTCCAAAAGTGGGTTTTAGCGACCTTTTTTTTGGGCTCAAAACAGGGTTTTGAGGACTAAAAATCGGGTAAAAATCCTGTCAGAAGTGCAAAAATTCCCTTTAAAACCCTATTTATTGGTTTAAAATGTGCAGAAAATCCTATTTTTTATTAAAAACGTGCAAAAAACATGTTTTTGCTTTAAAACATGCAAAAAAGCTCTATTTTACTCGACAGAATACAGCTAAAATGCGTATCTGGAACCCTATTTAGAGATTTTGAAACAAAAATTAGGGCACTGAAACCCTGTTTAGGGTTTTTGAGACCCAAATTAGGGTTCCGGAACCCTATTTAGGGCTTTTGAAACCCAAATTAGGGTCCCGGAACCCTATTTAGGGTTTCAGAAACCCTGTTTAGTCTCTGTGAAACCCAAATTAGGGTTCCGGAACCCTATTTAGGGTTTTTGAAACCCAAAGTAGGGCTCCGGAACCCTATTTAGGGTTTCAGAAACCCAAATTAGGGTTCCGGAACCCTATTTAGGGTTTCAGAAACCCTGTTTAGTCTCTGTGAAACCCAAATTAGGGTTCCGGAACCCTATTTAGGGTTTCAGAAACCCAAATTAGGGTTCCGGAACCCTATTTAGGGTTTCAGAAACCCAAAGTAGGGCTCCGGAACCCTATTTAGGGTTTCAGAAACCCAAATTAGGGTTCCGGAACCCTATTTAGGCTTTCAGGTACCCAAAACAGGGTTTCGGAACCCTATTTAGGGTTTCTGAAACCCGAAATAGGGTTCCGGAGGCATTACTTTGGGTTTCTGAAACCCTAAATAGGGTTCCGGAACCCTATTTAGGGCTTTTGAAATGCTAAATTATGGTATATAAGTCTTGAAACCCTGAATTTTAGCAGTTTGTAACCCAAAATAGGGTTTCAGAAAACCCCCCCCCAGAATTCGGCTGGGGGGGGGGTTTGCCGAAAATCGGGCCTGGGGGCTAAACCCCCCAACCCCCCCCCCTCCTACATGTATGCTGAAATGCTCCCTGCGCATTGAATTGATTCTGCTGCTAATTGTTGGACCACCAATTAACCTCAGTTCAGGTATGTACCATTTGATACATTCTGACATGCATGTAACAGGTCATCCGTCTATGGAGGAGGTCTAAAAAGTTGTAAAAATGTCCAAAAAATATTTGTAGAAAAACCGGAGGGGTGGAAAAAATCTTCTGGGATATTTGATCGAAGTCGGCGGGAGCAGACCACCCGTTATACATACATGTATGTATGGGTGGTGGTGCCCATACATGTACTAGGGGGGTTTGGGGGTTACCCCCTGCTGGAAAGGCCAACCCCCATCACCCCCGAGACAGGTTAAGGGACCCCCGACCCAAAAATACAAGTACCAGTAGTGGCTCCAGTACTAACAAACTGGCTCAGAAATCACTAATTAGCCTAAAATTCGCTTGAAAAGCCTTTGGAAACCGAATTTTGCGTTTCCACTGCTGATATTTATGAGAAATCGGGGTTTTTGGAAGCCATTTTTGTCATTTTTTGCTTGTTTTTAGCTCTAAAACGCTATTTGGCAGCTTAAAATAGCGTTTTTTAGCGTCCTTACTGAAAAAACGTGCTGAAAACGCGTTTCCAGGCGTTTTGGAGCTTTTTGAAATTTTAGACCCCCTCTGGGCGAAACCTCTTTCCACAAACACTGATTTCTCTAAAACATCAGCAACGGAAACGCCAAAATTCGGTTTCCAACATACATACATGAGCCGGAAAAATCCGGAGGGGGTCTGCAGATCCGGGGGGTCCCGGAAAAACGTCCAAAAACGCCTATTTTGCCTTAAATAAGCGAAAATTTTCGGGGGCGGTTGGGGAGGGGGTATGGCCGGTCGAGGGGTGGTATCGGCCGGCGAGGGGAGGGGGTAAACCTGCTTTCCCCCGCGACCCATGTGTGGTTTCCAAAGGATTTTCAAACGAATTTTAAGCTAAAAATTAGCTATTTCCGATCCAGTTTTATTAGAAGAGGAGCCGCTTCCAGTACTTGCATTTTTCGGTTGGGGGTCCCTAAACTGTCTCGGAGGGTGAGGGGGTTTGGCCTTTCTTGCTAGGGGGTAAGTAGTACATGTATGCCCCGGGATACTCCACTGGTCAACCCCCCTCTGATTTTTGGGACGCAATCTTTGTAACAGTTTTTTCGGAGTTTTTACAAACGCAGAGACGAAAATTGCCAAATTACCTGTCAAACCGCGAATGATTTTAAGCTGTATTTGAGTGCAGCCCAGATTAACGTTTTTTAAGCTACTTTTAGTCCGAAACGATGATTATACAGTCAGGCACATATATATAAGGTGCCGTTCAGATTTCGTACCATACTGTATATGGTAGTGGTACCATATATGGTACCGGCACCTTAAATGCTACCGTGACTACATATGGTACCGGCACCCATGGCCATGGGTAGGGGTACCATATATGGTACCACCACAGTCGCCGAACGTGGGGTACCATATGGTACCGGCACCTTATATGGTGTCAGTACCATAAACGGCGTTAAGTGCCTGACTGTTATAAGCGATTTTAGAGTCTGGCTGCTAATCGAATTTTGCGTTTGACATCCGATGGGCTCAGGCGCCGAACCTTCCATACATGTAATAAACAGGTTCGGGCCGGCCTGGGGTAGGTAGAGATGTGCACGGGCACCTTTTTTCAGGCCCTGCCCGGCCTAAAATCACGTGTACTTGCCAGAAAATCAGACGGGGGCGGAAAAATCTTCTCAGGGGGTCCGGTTCGGGGTGTTTGTCTTACGTTGGGCGGGGGCAGGCCCCCGGGCCCCGTGTTACATGTATGACCCGTGCAGGTCTCTACCACCGGCCCAAAAGTACCAGTACTACATAGCAGAGGCTCCAATACCAACTAACTGGCTCTGAAATAATTAATTTTTGGCTTCAAATGCGTTTTTGATAGTGGAATTGACCGTTTTTGGTGTTATTAAAAGACACATTGCCTACAGATTTTACTAAAAGCAAGCTCAAAATAGCAAAAAAAAAGTCTTGTAAAAGAGAAATAGTAAAAGAGTAAAAGTAAGACATTGTTTATTGATGTCAAACGTATTTTGGCTGCTTAGAGTTATATTATTAATTAATAAGTGCTAAAAACACGTTTCCAGCCGTTTCGGATCTTTGCTTGCACCCCACCCCATACAGATCCGAGCCGGGAGAGGGGAGTGGGATAGGTGTAGGTGGGCGCAAGGGTGTTTCGCCCAAGTGGTGGGCGTTTTTTGGACTTTTGTCGGACCCCGATACTACCTCCACACACTCTCCAGATTTTTCCGGCCCATGTATGTATCCCACCTCCTCACGGCCGCTACCCCTGGGCACTGTTTCAAGCGTGTTACTGTACCAGCTAAGGCACCACCATGACAGCAGTTGTACTCTCAGTGGTACCATAACGGTGCAAGTGAACTACAAACACATCCCCAGGGCCAAAAATTCTGGAGGGGTGGGCCTGAGTTGGGCACAGAGATGGAGGCGGTTGACCAATTTTGCAAAAAAGTTGGCAAAAAGTGCTAATTTGGGTTAAAATACAGCTAAAAAGTGCTGTTTTAGCAATTTTAATGTGACATTCTAAAAAAATTGTAAAAAATTGCTGAAAAAATTACCTGCCAGAAAATTGTTGGGGTCGGAAAAACCTAAGGGGGTCCAGATCGGAGGGGGTTCCTGGAAAAATCTAAGCCTTAGGGGGTTCTGCGCCAAAACTTTAGGTGAGGGGAGGGGGGTTGGGATTACATGGGCCGGAAAAAACTGGAGGGGGTCTGGAGGTCACAGGGGGTCCAGGAAAAAGTCCAAAAAACGCCTATTTTGCCTTGTGATATTTTTCTCCCTTGGGGGAAATCGTCGCAACTAATTTGGGCTAAAATGCAGCTAAAACATACATGGACCGAGGTCAGGGGGGTTACCCACATCGCCAGCCAATACCCCATCCTCGGCCGCCCACACCCCCTCCCCATCCCGCTTCTGGAGGGAGAACATTTTCCCTTTTTAGGCGTTTTTTTGGACTTTTGTGGAACCCCCGGGACTACCTCACACCCCTCCGGATTTTTCTGTCCCATGTATGGTTAAAAAGTAATTGTAGTGCATCCAATTAAAAAATTTTAAAAATTTTCAGACAAAATAACTTCAGGCAAAAATCGGAGGGGGTCACGGAGTCGGGAAAATCTGTGGGGATAATCGGTGGGTCAGGAAAAAAGGGGTCAGAAGAAAAAGGGGGTAGGAAAATCCTAATGAGGTCAAGATCGGAAGGGGTGCCTGGAAAAAGTCTGGTGGGGACCCCACCGGCCCACTGTTACATGTATATGCATTACGTTTTAGACAGACAACAGCGTTCTTTTCCAAGACGTATTCTGGATAGATGAATTTCACACAGAGCTCTAAACCCAAACACCTACCAAGGTCATGAGAGTCGGCAGCCAGACAGTCTTCAAAGCCCGAAACATACGAAGTAAATAACATTTTCTGCATAAACCGTACAATACAAGCAATAAATAATCACTGTTGATTCATTCAGGCAGAAAAACCGTTATGACGACACAAATCAGCACTCACAGGAAACACCGACGCAGAAGAGAACCGTGAAAGCGGTTAGTTGGGTGGTAAGAAGCTGAGAAAATAGATATAGAGCTATTATTCTTCTTATTTTGTTTATTTTTAGCCCCCAATTCAATATGCATCATTGACTACATCAACCGCGTCGCAGACAGAGACGAAAACATTCGCAAACAAAGAAACACAAACAAATGATATTTGATATTACTTTTCTGTGAATAAATATTTTGTTTGCTTTCCTTCAGTCTTTGTTTCTTCTTTTTTTATTTTTTTTATTTTCTTGGGCTATTTGCCGATAACGATAAAACTATCGGCAAAAAATTTGCCGATAGTCGGCCAGAAGAATTGCCGAACGTTCTACATTTTCAATTCAAACTATCGGCACTTTGCCGATAGGTCCAAATTAGCCGATAGTTTTTGTCGAAAAAATTTAAAACTATCGATAAAAACTATCGGCAAACGCGAATTTCAAGGTATCGGCAAAGCCACCTAAGTGGCAGGTGAGTTGCAAGGGGTTAACACTGGGCTGCTGTCTTTCGCTCTATTGTCTCCTGTCTTAAAAGCCGTGCAAATTCTTTTTGCTAATGTCGACCAGCATTCAATGCAGCTGCAAGATCTTTTCTGGCCCAGTAAAATGCGTGAGATGCTCCTTCTGCGGGGGAGCATTCCTGTGTCGGCCATGTTTTGGAAAGTCTTTGCTGGTCCAGATCCGTGAGATGACCCTGCTTGCCCCCTCAAAGCTGACTTTCTCGCAAAATGCATCTTAAATCTCCAATCAGTTGCAATTTTTATAAATACCGATACTCCGTATGCCATGCCAATTATTTTCGGAATACCTGCCTGCCAACAAACAAACAAACATCCCTTCCCTTTGCTGTCATCTGGTGCAACGGCGGTTCCCATTTACCTATTTACCGTCCCCGACCTTTGCTCGCTCAAAGCGACAACGCTCCGGACGGCCTGTTTTAAAAACATAAAAATACCCCTAGGGGGACGCATCAGTATAGGCACGCTCCCGAGAGCCTGTTTTAAAAACATAAAAATACCGCTAGGGGACGCATCAGTATAGGCACGCTCTGGAGGGCCTGTTTTAAAAACATAAAAATACCAAGGGGGGACGCATATTGGTATTGGGTATTGGGTATTGGGGTTTTCAGGTATTGTTCGCACTCTATTTTTAGTGATCATAATTAATTATAAATTAACAAGTTTTATCGAAAAATATCGATTATCGATTATTTTTTTTGGCAAAATTCCAAAATTTCAAAATCGTCCAAAATGGTCATGTCATTTAGGGAGATATCATTTGAAAGCCCTTCGCCTGGCGAGTCTAATGATCACTACATCAGCATAGGGAACGCCCCGGGGGCCTGTTTTGCCAAATACGTACTCTTTTTTTTTACCATGTTTCAATAAAAAATTCGATTGAATATACGTATAAATTTTAGGTCGTTTCCGACAACGATGTCAGAGAATTTCGTCGCCAAGCTGTTTTCTTGGCTAAGCGCGGCTTTTCCCAGGTACTTGACGTGTTTAAAATCACGAGTTAAATTCTGTGCTGTTTTTCGTACTAACAAAAGTTTCTATCAGGTTGTGAAATGAACAGTTGCAGAGCGGTCAGTATTGCAGATATTTTATCATTCTCCGAATGACTCGCTTATCAGAGATGCGGATATATGGTTCGAATATTTGAGCGCTAAAAAGAAACGCGAACAATTAGCCAAATTGGGACAAGTGGCTTTTTACCTTCGTACGTATGTACAAGGCCTACAATCAAGACCCTCGCACCAAACAGTTCGGCTTCTATACTAAATTTCCGCGGTTCCTGCGTTCTCTGTCTAGTATTTCGAAGTTGTGCAACAAGGGCTTTCATGAGTGCTTGGATGAAGTTCATTCCAGAGTAAGTTTGCCTATTTTGTGTACGCCTTCTCGCTTACGTACTTGGAGTCTTCAGGTAACCGAAACGACATTCTTCAAAAAGAGCTTCTTTATGAATGCTGCTGTGCGCACCGTGGATAGTCAGGAAGCGTACATCAACGTAGAACCCATCGGAGATAATTTTCGTTTTCAAACTACCGCCTCCTAGTACTATCTGTGTTGGTTTGCCCTCCATAAAATTGAGATCATGAAGAATCTGCCATTCTGTGTCGGTTCTGCCACTGAACGTTACAAATTTAAGCTACTACATACTGTTGGGTATTGGTCTGCCACATTTTCTGAGTGTCTTGCCAACTCAGTAAGAAGCTCCTCACATGGACTAAAAACCTACTACGGTCAGGCACATACGTTACGTTGTGTACGGTACGTATATGTACGTACGTACTACTGCCGATACCTACAGTTTTAAATACCATGCAAGCTTCTCCTTGTTCTCTATCCAGAAAATATATATCCGCCAGTTTAAGCCATTTTGCTAGTGAGGTAGAAAGCTGTGTTTTTCAGGGGGTGTAAAGTAAAAGTACTTAGTTTACGTTTAAGTAATTGAAGTGACCGATTTGACGGACCGTACAGTATTTTACATCTACCCAATTTCCAATTAGAAATTATACGAGTACTTTAAGACTCTTAAATTAAGAGTCAGTCTCTGAACCGATCGAGTCTTGGCCCTTTGCCCTATTCAGACCCAAAATTGAAAGTTGGGCGTAGAGGGCTGAAAGTTGGAACACTAAAACATATTGACAAGTTATCAATGACCTGCGAAGAATTTCCAGATTCGACGTTCCACGCTCGAGATATGGCCTTCTAAAAATCGGCCCGCTTAACTATGGGACCAAAATTTCGATATCGAATTTCTGACTTGCTGATCGGAATTCAGACCTAACAAACGGGGTTTTTGCGTAACTTTTTGAGTAGTTTAAGAATCTTTTACTAAATTTCATTATTGGAAAAAAATTTTTTTTCGTCTCGAACTCGAACATAACTCGTCTGGAACCCCCCTTGACCGTTCTTTTTATTTCAGATTATTGTAGCGCTACATCTTAGCTACACGCCGGTGTAAAACATTACGGGCTACCGGACGGCAAACACTGAAATATTTGCGTTCAAAAATTAAAAATGCCACATTTTGCATGTTCCACCATACATGTAGGAGGGGGGTTTTGGGGGGGGTTTAGCCCCCCCAGGCCCGATTTTCGGCAAAAAAACCCCCCAGCCGAATTCTGGGGGGGTTTTTTCTGAAACCCTATTTTGGGTTACAAACTGCTAAAATTCAGGGTTTCAAGACTTATATACCGTAATTTAGCATTTCAAAAGCCCTAAATAGGGTTCCGGAACCCTATTTAGGGTTTCAGAAACCCAAAGTAATGCCTCCGGAACCCTATTTAGGGTTTCAGAAACCCTAAATAGGGTTCCGAAACCCTGTTTTGGGTACCTGAAAGCCTAAATAGGGTTCCGGAACCCTATTTAGGGTTTCAGAAACCCAAAGTAATGCCTCCGGAACCCCATTTAGGGTTTCAGAAACCCTAAATAGGGTTCCGAAACCCTGTTTTGGGTACCTGAAAGCCTAAATAGGGTTCCGGAACCCTAATTTGGGTTTCTGAAACCCTAAATAGGGTTCCGGAGCCCTACTTTGGGTTTCTGAAACCCTAAATAGGGTTCCGGAACCCTAATTTGGGTTTCAAAAGCCCTAAATAGGGTTCCGGAACCCTAATTTGGGTTTCTGAAACCCTAAATAGGGTTCCGGAACCCTAATTTGGGTTTCACAGAGACTAAACAGGGTTTCTGAAACCCTAAATAGGGTTCCGGGACCCTAATTTGGGTTTCAAAAGCCCTAAATAGGGTTCCGGAACCCTAATTTGGGTCTCAAAAACCCTAAACAGGGTTTCAGTGCCCTAATTTTTGTTTCAAAATCTCTAAATAGGGTTCCAGAAATGCACTTTAGCTGTATTATGTCGAATAAAATAGAGCTTTTTTGGCGCGTTTTAAAGCAAAAACATGTTTTTTGCACGTTTTTAATAAAAAATAGGATTTTCTGCACATTTTAAACCAATAAATAGGGTTTTAAAGGGAATTTTTGCACTTCTGACAGAATTTTTACCCGATTTTTAGTCCTCAAAACCCTGTTTTGAGCCCAAAAAAAGGTCGCTAAAACCCACTTTTGGACACCAAAAAAAGGTCGCTGAAACCCCCTTTGGAAATAGTGCTGAAACCCTATTTTGGATCTGAAAACCCCCCCCCCCCAGCCGAAAACCCAGCTACATGTATGTGTTCCACTGGGGTACATAAATTTCCAACTCAAAGTTCTAGCTTACTAATTGGACTTGAATTCTAAAAATTGATGTCTAAGCTGTACTTTTTGAGTAGTTTAAGAATCTTTCATTGAATTTCATTTTTGGAAAAAAAATTTTTTTTCGCCCCCCCTCCCCTATCGGGGGGCATAACTCGTCTGGAACCCCCCCCTAGACCGTTCTTTTTATTTCAGATTATTGTAGCGCTATATCTTAGCTACACGCCGGTGTAAAACATTACGGGCTACCGGACGGCAAACACTGAAATATTTGCGTTCAAAGATTAAAAATGCCACATTTTGCATGTTTCACTGTGCCCAAAAATTTTCAACTCCATGTTCCAGCTTACTAAATGGAGTTGAATGCTAAAAATTGATGTCTAAGCTGTACTTTTAGAGTAGTTTAAGAAACTTTTATTGAATTTCATTTTTGGAAAAAAAAATTTTTTTCGTCACCCTATCAGGGGGCATAATTCGTCTGGAACCCCCCTAGACCGTTCTTTTTATTTCAGATTATTGTAGCGCTATATCTTCGCTACACGCCAGTGTAAAACAATGTGGGCTGCCGGACGGTAAACACTGAAATATTTGCGTTCAAAGATTAAAAATGCCACATTTTGCACATTATGTACCCCAGTGGAACATGCAAAATGTGGCATTTTTAATCTTTGAACGCAAATATTTCAGTGTTTGCCGTCCGGCAGCCCATATTGTTTTACACCGGCGTGTAGCTAAGATATAGCGCTACAATAATCTGAAATAAAAAGAACGGTCTAGGGGGGTTCCAGACGAGTTATGCCCCCCGATAGGATGACGAAAAAAATTTTTTTTCCAAAAATGAAATTCAATGAAAGTTTCTTAAACTACTCTAAAAGTACAGCTTAGACATCGATTTTTAGCATTCAACTCCAGTTAGTAAGCTGGAACATGGAGTTGAAAATTTTTGGGCACAGTGAAACATGCAAAATGTGGCATTTTTAATCTTTGAACGCAAATATTTAAGTGTTTGCCGTCCGGTAGCCCGTAATGTTTTACACCGGCGTGTAGCTAAGATATAGCGCTACAATAATCTGAAATAAAAAGAACGGTCTAGGGGGGTTCCAGACGAGTTATGCCCCCCGATAGGGGGGCGAAAGAAAATTTTTTTTTTCAAAAATGAAATTTAGTAAAAGATTCTTAAACTACTCAAAAAGTTACGCAAAAACCCCGTTTGTTAGGTCTGAATTCCGATCAGCAAGTCAGAAATTCGATTTCGAAATTTTGGTCCCATAGTTAAGCGGGCCGATTTTTAGAAGGCGATATCTCGAGCGTGGAGCGTCGAATCTGGAAATTCTTTGCGGTGGTTACATAACCTATCAAGACGTATTAGTCCTCCAACTTTGAGCGCTCCATGCCAAAGTTTCATTTTTGAGGTCTGAATACACAGACTCGATCGGTTCAGAGACTGGCTCTTAAAAGAGCAAAACTCAGGGCTGCATACTGTAGGACTTGCAGGCATTGATCTGCCCTGAATACGCTTGAAACATTGATAAATTTGAGCGGACTAAACAACCATCTAATTTTTTTCGAATTTTAATTTGAAAAATGGTCATAGAGGTTGCCTTTTTGGCCAACACTTTTTGGTCAAACATGTACCTAAAGTACTGTATGCAATGTAAACTGAAGTACTTGGAAAGATGAGCTTTGATTGCTTGTAAATGTCGAAAATTCAACCTCAAATCAGTTAAGCATTAAGCAAGAAGAGGTAAAGGCAAAATACTCAGTGGTAAAGTAAATTGGCATTAGAGTTTGCTGTATGTACGTACAGTATGCAATGCACATTGCGTTTTAGTGGCATGCGTGGCAAGCTTACAACGAGAAGTGGAACCGTACAGAAGCATACAAAAAATTGAGTGGTGAAGACTGGGACAATCCGTTTCAGTGCAGTTTGTTCAGGTAGAGGCAGACATGGGCAAAGGAGGGGGGTTGGCCCCCTCAGGCTCTGACCTACCCCCCTCAGCCGGCGGATAACCCCCTCAGGAATTTTTTGGAAGAATTTTGTATAGAAAATTATGATAAAAATATGCCTGGATTAGGTGTAAATGAGCTCAGAATAGCTTATTTTAATAAAAAATAAGCCAAAAAAACCTTGATTTTAGCCAAGAATCGGACTTTTTGGCTTACCACCCCTCAGCCCCCCCTCAGGCGCTCCAACCCCCCTCACCACCCCTCAGGAATTGAAAATTCTACCCGCCCCCTGAGACGAAATGCTAGCCCATGTCTGGGTAGAGGTAATAGTGGGAAGAGGTCACAAGACACATCAAGACAAAGATTGCTTCAGCTTCTGTCCGGATCCGTGTTGCGAGCGGATGTTTGTCTTTCTGGAGTTTCTGAGCGACCAGAAGACGGTTAAAGTGAACGAAAGTTAAGAGGAGTGCGAACGTGATCGGCCGATCGGTGTTGGCTGCATGCAGTCACGCGGGTGTCAGATCACAGAGAACAACCACAACTTTTACAAGATCATTCAGAACAAATTCAACGTAACTTGTCAGTGTGAAAACAGCGGCTTCTCCTACGATTCTACACTAAACCGATGTGTTAATACCGATGAATGTCGGGACAAACGACATACTTGTCAAGGTAGAGTTCGGCCTGTAGAAAGCCCAGTAGTGTGCAGAATCATTTTGCAGTTAATGCCGGCCAGGAGTGTATCAATACGGTTGGAAGCTACGAATGTGTGTGTCGATTTGGCTTTGGGCCACGGAAATACGTCGCCAGCGAGAAAAGGCGTCCGCATTGCGATCGAGTTGCTTGGCAGTCAGGTCTGAGCTGGAAAAGCCCTGCGTTTGTAGGTTCTGCCAGAAGACGGCTGCCCTCTATTGCTCCGTACTATCTCTGTTCTGCACTGATCTGGCGCTATTTTGTGATTCGTGAAAGCTAATCATTTTCTTTCCCGGTAGAGAGCTGTGCAGATTGCGATACTTGAAGATCTGTGGTATCTGTAAGATTTGGATTTGAGATTAATCACCGCACAGCACATTTGTATTGTTGTTGGCTTATTATGCGTCTGAGATGAAACATTTTCGTGACAGAAACATTGTCGAAAGAGCGATATTGCTAGACGAATCACAAGCATTATTGCTTGTTTGAGTGTTGATGGACACACATACATACATCGTAAGTGAATGAATGGCTAACAAACAAGCATTTGGATAAGTTGAGAGAGCAAGTTTTATTTTGCTAGCTAGGTGCAGGGTACTTATAAGTAGTATGATTAAGCACATTGATTCCATTAGCACAACAGGAGTAGTATTTGCAGGCATAGGCTAGTGAGGATAAGATCCGAACAGAGTCAATCAAACGGCGGTCCCAAAAACTTCGCGCCAAGTAGTGACAGTTCCAATTGACGTAAGTAGACCTCCTTCTCATTCCAGCTTCGCAGACTGGACACCACTCCTATGTGCGCCACCATGTCGACGTCAGAGGCCAATCCTGCAAGACCCAGTTGACTGGGAATTTCATCCATAATGTGGTCCTTCGCATGTTTCTGACCGGCAGTGGCGTTTCGAAAATAGTCGAGCACGGCAGGAATCTGGCCAAATGGAAATAGGACGGCCGGTGTACAGCAGGATTCGTGTTCAGACAAGTAAACATTGCCAGTTGCAGCCAAACGCCAGGCAGACAAGTTGCTGTGTCCCAAGCAGAACAGAAAAGCGCAGAGCAGAGTTGACTGGAACAAAAACACAACAACCGTGGTCAAACAGTCGCAGAATAGCCGTCTGCCCCACATGTACGCAGAAATCAAACCAATGCCAACGCTGAGACTGACGATTTGAGGAATCCAGGGCACTTTTCTCAGATCTTCAGGGTGGTAGAGCTTTACAAAGGCCACTCCCTGTCTAAGGCTAAGTGTTCGTGTAACGGTTGCCAGCAAGCTAAAAAAATCCTTCCTCACTACTGCATCGTCTTCCATCAGTAGCACAAAGTCCGAGTGCGGCCGAAACGAGAGAGCCTCTTCTAAGCACAGTTGATAGTCCAGTTTTTCCTTGGCTAGTACATGCATAGTAGGATCGGCTTGCCTTCTCTGATAGACGTTGAGCATTGGCAGAAATTGGGACAAGTTGTGAGCTTCTGCAAACTGGTCCGGATGCGCATCGACATTGCAGATGAACGGAGCAACATTGATGGGTGAGCGAGCCAGCTCGGACAACAGAGCGGCCACAGAGACAGTCAGGTACCTGTTCTCTTGACGGTTTGTGCAAATCACCGCCAGTGTCACGTCAACTTTCCGGTAGTCTGGTTGCATCTGTTTCTTCGGCAAAGTGCGCAGGAACTGAACTGCTTTACGGCCGCGGTCGTCGTTGATCTGCTCCAAGATGGAGGTGGGGACGTGCTTTCGAAATCTATGTTCTATCAGGGGGTTGCACGCTCGATCTCTGCAGACCACAATCAGAGTCCGATGGGCTATGAAGGCCAAGCATAAATGAACACACAACAGAAACAGTCTTAACCGCTGGCGTCTGGCTACAAGCATACTTAGTATTCACTAGGGAACCAGGTACGGTGCTTAGCGTTGATATGTTGTTTTGAGTATGAGTATTTGATAGGATGGTTGTGTTTGTTAGGCTACTGGTCTTTTCTTGTCTACTGGTTTGTTCGCACGCTGTCACAGCTCAAGCGTCTGGTCTGTTTTTGGTGTCCACTTGGCTGTTGGTACTCCTGATTTCGCTTACAGTTATACTTCTGGTGCTACTGGCCTTCATTTGCTACTGCTGCTTTTTCAATGACACCATTGTAAGTCTCATTCTGCACTGTAACCGTTGCACAAGTAGCTTTCAGGAGCCACCCAGGCCTCTCTCAGTGCCGTCGGTGGTGGTGTTACCGCCGGTCCAGCATGCTATGCACACGCAGGTGCGCTGCAACAATGTCTCTGTATGCACCGATGAGCGGTCCAAACTGCTCAGTCCACAGCTAAACGATGATCAGTCCTATTCACTATACATGTCGGCCGATGAAGTCAAGTCATTCACTGCCACTACTCAGTAACTGCCAACTGGACTGGAAACCAGCCAACTGCTCAATTTTCACCTCTTCTCGTATCTGTAAAGCTTGCGGTCAATCTGAATAAATTACTGTATAAACAACTCATCACAGTGTTCTACTGATAGATTGTTGTTTCATTTTCTCATTTCTGTGTACGTCAGTACAATTCACCTTTTCCTCAGTTAATCTGCGGAAGATAGTCATTTAAAAAATGTATTCGTAGATCTCAAACTGATATTTAACAGACGATTTGTGAGTGGCGCTACAGTAGTTTATTCAGATATGACAGCAAGCATTTCAGATACAAGGAGAGACGAAATAGGTGGCCGGCTTCTTACCCAGTCAGCAGTTCTTAGTAGAGGTAGTGATTGACTTGAGTCGGTCTGTCGACATGTGCAGTGAAGCAGATGGATCGGCGGCTGGCTGTTTACGGAGGAGCTTGGGCGGTTCATCGGTGGATATAGAGACAGTGTCGCAGCAAACGCGCGTGTGCATGGACCGCTGAACCGGTGGCAACACCACCACTGACGGCACTGACATCACCGACTTTGACCGTTCCTCAAGTACAATCAGCTCTTGCAAAGCTTATTAGGCAGAGGAAACTTACAGTGGTTTTTCTGAAATAACAGTAGTAACAGATGAAGGCGACCAGCACCAGAAGTGTAATTGTCAGCACTATCAGAAGCACCACCAGCCAAATCGACACGACAAACCTCTCTCTGCAGGTAACAGTGTTGGTTGCTTGCGAACAGACAAGTAGAAAAAAGACTAGTAACCTGCCAAACACAACCATTCTAACAAAGACTCATTACACAAAACAAACACCATC
>JASANB010003549.1:0-37924 GCA_030248155.1 Sabatieria punctata
TAAACTTTTACTTTCAAAAAATTTAAAAATAGCACCGTTAACCACAGAGGTTTATTCCGCAAATAGTCAAGTGAAAAACTGAAAATCAAATCACCACACAGCCTCTGCAGTAAAACAGCAGCGTAATCAAAAATGAAATCATTTAGCTCATTTTTTCTGTTCCTCATGGCCCCAAACATCTGCAGTTTGCTTGGAGGTCTGAAAGGATCATACTAATCATACAGCTGTACAAGTAAGAAAGGCGTTTGCTTTTTCAAACGAGCGAAGCCAATTTTCCCAACAGAAGCGATTTAGCCTACCAGCCCCGATTTTCTCTGAAGGAATCTGGGATCCACTCAAGTCACGCCCCTTTTCCAGGTTCCAAGTAGGGTTTTGGTAACAAATGCACAGACGGACAATGGGGGTTGGTCCCCTTAAGCTCTGACCTCCCCTCAGGTATGGAGATCACTACTTGCGCAGATTAGTGTTTTCAAGTGTAGCCAAGTTTTGGCCAATTTTTCGTCTAACCGGGCTGGAGTTTGGTCGAATTTTCTGATATTTATGCTTAATCGATAGCAAAGTGTCATATCTACCCACATGTCTGCGAGGCATTTTATCCGTCAATGCGGTCGAATCGAATGCACGATTGTTTTAGTAAGTGGATGTCAGAACGGCCAATTTTTCATTTTTTTGCATTTTTTAAATTTGTTGTTTAAGGATCGCTGAAAGTAGAACGAACGAGAGCGAACACATGATGCGAAGTTGATGGCCCTCAGATGCGGCGTTGCTGAACGACGCAAGAACGGTGAGGACTAAGTGATTAGAAAATGCTTTGATCATAACTAGATCTCAGTCAAACTTGAATTTGGATGTAAGTTTTTGAAGGGTAGGGCTGGTGTACTGGGGTGCTTTCCAGGTATTGGGGTTTTGTTCCCCAATACCCAATACTAATTGGGACCTGTCAAAATCGAATAAAATCGATGTTGACGTGAAAAATTGACCTGGAAAAACCGAAAAGGTTGATGGATGATTAGGATTAGGAAGCCGTTTTTGCGTCAATCAACTAAAAGTTAGTAGAAGTAGTACAGCAGTAATTAATTTCCCTGTTTTTATCTAAATCAAAAATTGTGCCATTTCTAATGATACACAATGTATCAGTACCGTACAATGTAAGTACAGGCTGTGGAGGTGGTACACACCAAACACACTTTCCGGCCGAGTTAGGAAAAGAATTTGTCGAAAATAAGAAACACGAATTACAAATTATTAAGTACTAAAACTGTTCATTTCTGCTAATTTTACAGTCAGAATGATCTTTAAATGTCTAATTAAAGGCTATTTTTCAAAATTTTTTCGTTTTTATGATTTGTTTGTTTGTTTTTAGTTCCACTGTCCTTTCGGACAACTCAGGATACCCCTCGCTCTTTTCAGAGCCCTTCAATGGGGTAGCCCTGCCTACAAACAACCCTCCCCCTTGCTGACATTAGGTGCAACGGCAGCGCCGGTTCGGTTCTCATCTACCTATTACTGGCCACCACCGGCTTTAGGCAGCCTGGGTTGGGCTTTATGTACATAAGTCGATTACTTCCAGTCGCTGTTTGTTTGATTAAATCCGTAAATTTGAAGCAAATTTTCCGTTACATGCAACAAAGGTAGTAATAAAGCTATACTTTACCACACGGAGCAGAGATTTGCTAAACTGGGTCCAAAAGGCTTAACATCTATGTTTAAACTCAAATGGCCAAGCCATGCGCCCGTCTTTGCGACTGCTTTCAGGAGGTCTTACCTCAAAGCGGTCAGCAAATGCAGTTGCTGCAGCATCGACTGCGGTACTACGATCAGCCTCTTGTTGCAGCCATTCCGGTACTTCTTGTTGGGCTTGAGCGAGATTCTGCAAACCAAAACAATCACAGATACTGTATGTAGTTGACAGAGTCATCATGTATAGCTTAGCAAGAGCCTTATAAGCGTATTTAAGCTAGCCCTCTTGTAATTGTCGGAACGGAAAACCTGTGCATAGAATTGTTAACGCGAAACAAAGAAAGGTGCTCACCCGAAGAATGGCCTTAGCCAGTGGTCTGTCAGTGCTGGGGTCGTAGAGAGACGTGGCTCGGCCGGGGTTGCCCACTCGACCAGTTCTGCCAATTCTATGCACGTACTCATCAATTGAAAGCGGCAGATCGAAATTGATCACCTGAAAAGAGACGGCAATCTGCGCAGAACCACAATCACACCTTACGTGGTCAACTCTTTTTATATCCAATCCTCTGGCAGCTACTGCGGTGGCAATTAGAATCGGACAGACGCCAGACTTGAACGATCGTAACGACTCCTCACGTTGCTGTTGTGTGCGATCGCTACAAAAAAAGAGTGAACAGAGAAACAAGTAACCAACTGAACTGAGTCACCCGTGTATACTGGTGGCCAATAGATCATTCTGAGAGAGCACCGACGCAATAAAATCAGCGTTTCTTTTCCGCTCCACGAACACCAATGTTTTCAGGTCGTACTGCCCGTCTGCAACCAGTTGCACGTAAACTCAGGATACCAATCTCAATCGATCAGTTCCTTTCGTACCCTCGTCTTTGTACTTCTCCAGATCTTCTTTCAGCATTTCCAGTAGCTTCAAGCGCTTTTCGGAGCGTTCAGTCTGAAATCACCGGACAGGCTCAAAGCATACATGGGCTGGAAAAATCCGGAGGGGAAAGATCGCCAAATTTTGGAGGGGGTATGGGTCGGCAAGGGGGGTCGCCACATTTCTCCCAAAAAAAGGTCGCCAAAATTTTCGCAGGGGGCTGAAAAGCTGTAAATATGAGTAGGCAGTTACACAGCTCAGAAAGTAAGAACCTGAATGAAAGTTTGAGCAACGTCAGGGTTGGGACTGCCAATGTCTCCGACTGCGATCATAACAAAGTCCTTCTTCAGGTAGTCCCTGGCCAGGCGCTGCACCGTCTCTGGGAATGTAGCCGAACACATGACCGTCATCCGCGCATCTTTGGGTGGCAGACCGCTCTCCTGCACCAGATACCGGATGTGAGGCTCGAAACCCAGATCCAACATGCGATCAGCCTCGTCCAAGACCAGGAAACGACAGCGACGCATGGAAAGCTGAAAACCACACAACAGTTGTCGTTTGCAAGCTGTGCAGTTATCGCAATGCCCTTTATGAGCGAAACTTTTCAGAGTTTCACTACGTCCTGTACTTACATAGGCCTCCTTTACGAACTGTTCGATTCGTCCTGGGGTGCCCACCAACACGTGGCATCCGTTCATTAGAATCTCCAGTTGGTAGTTAACAGACGTTCCGCCATAGACAACAACAGTTCTGACTATGGTGCCTGCAAATCAATCGCGTAACAGAATTGGTGAGCAAACCGCAAGTGTACCGTAGCTAAACTTTCTACATTCGATGCTGATTTGCACTGCTAATTCTCTGGTAGGCACTAGAATCAAGGCAATCGGCTCTTGCATGTCACGCGAGGCTGCGTCCCGGCACATGCCATAGTTCAGCATTCTCGTTAACATTGGCAGTAAATACGCGGCCTAAATGCATTCTATGAACAAGAAAGAATTTATGTACATGTATATCAACTAGGGAGGCGTGGGATTTCCTGTCAAGTTTTCGCTTTCTACAACCCCTTAACCCCCAACAGCGATAGACCGAAATCAGGAAAATAAGGCCGGAACCAGAACTTCTCCCTGCCAAATCGTCACGCGAACGGTCGTCGGCCACCTATTTTCCGGTTGCTATGTTAATCAACGGACTTCGTATGCAGACGATCACACCAATAACTTTGCGGAAGCAGCTCACAGTTTTGCAGTGAGATTTGGTGTGGCGCATCTGGCGCTATATAGGTTCTGTGACATGTGCAGAAAACCCGACAGGTTTTCTTCTCTACTAATGAATGCTCAATGAGTTGGAATTTATCCGTCCGTGGTGTTGCACATAATTGTGAAATGAATTCTGGAAATTGCTTTGCTATTTTGTTATGCTATGTTTTAGTCGGCTGTTGTGCTGTGCTGTTTGTATTGTCGTGCTATGGTTTTAGTAGTAACCTGCTTACATAAACAATTAGTGCAGTCGCCTTAGTACCGTCGCCTAGTATCGCTAAATCGCTTAATCGGCATCGCCTAAGAGTCCTGCTTGGCAGTAAAGTACGTAAGTGCAAGAGAGTGTACATGATCGAAACAACTGTGTATTACTTTAAGAGCAGACCAGTATACAGTAAGTTGATGTGATCAGAGGCACAGTACTACATAGAGTTCAGCAAGTGCTACAGTAAATCATTTGCGAGCAGGACGGCCGCCGCGAACTGGTGGTTGAGGAGTTTTATGTTTAGGAAAACGTAAGCTGCGCTGCGTCGCGTCTAATTCAAGCTGATCGGCTTTCGCTGGTCTCGGTAGGTCAAACACTCCGCTTTTTATGTCGGCCATTGTTTTGTAGGCAGGGTCATGTTTCTGTCTGAATGTGTTCTTGTCCGACGCCCCTTCCGACCTGGATTTCGACTGGTCTGTTCCCCCGGCGTGTGGAGTTCCTGAGCCGAGCGCCTTGGGTGGCGGCGGGGGACCCACCTTCCCTTCTCTGATCATCTCTTTCAGTTCGCTTGGTAAATGTTCGGTCAGCGTCGGTTCATCTTCCAGAAGTTTTGCCCACTTGGTGGTCAGGGCTGACGCTTGACTGCCCGACAGAGCCTCCACTCCTTTTATGTCGCCCTTCACGTGTCTGGCCATCAACAGCGCTATTAGAGCATCCGGAATTTTCTGTCGGCTCAGTTCTGCGCTCATAAGCTCCAGCGCCGTGCATGTGTGAGTGACAAACCGAACCGCCTTGAGCATGTGCACCACTGTAGCTGCCAGCACCACGCACAGAGTTGTGAAGACCAACAGCGTTAACATCAGTAATGCAATCCAATCCGATAACGCACGAAAAAATAAGTGAGACGACATAACTAACAGTCAGTACACAAAACAAACAATAATAAATTATGCCCAGTACCATGCAAATTTCGCTATCTTCCGATGGGACTCGGATATATCTTTCTTGTTCTGATCTGACTCGGAGCGAAACATTACAAAACCCTTTTTTATTTCATGGAATTAGTGCACACAACTATTAGATTATTACCAGATGAAAGATTTGTATATATTCCGGCCTTCTATCTGTTTGTTCATCATTGCTTTGTGTGCACATATTTAGTAAACTCTCACAGTCTATTTAGAAATTAAATAAATTTAGCACTTCTGCGATAACTAATTTTCATGCGTTTTTTAAGGCTCTAAAAATTTTATAGGGCAAATACATATTTGTTTCTTACACGTCAGTCAGAGTCAACATTTTATCTAGCGGCCAGTATAACACTTCTTTTTTTTACTATGTCTGTAAGCCACTGATTAAGAAATCCTACAAGTAGATTTACCTAGCACATGCCTGCAAGACAATTTTCAGTAAAAATATGTTGTAGCTAGAGATAGCCTAGCAGCGTCTACGCATGTTTTGGAACTGTTTAGTTAAATTAATCTTAAAATTCAAACGCGGAGTAGTTGTTGTAAGCATGATGGACACCTTTAAGAAGATTGCCAAAAACTATTCATATAGTTAAAAACTATTTGCTTTCAAAAAAATTTTAACAACTGCAAGAAAAACGACAAACATAGAAAATAATGTTTCTGACTTTTGGGTTTCGTTTTGCTGCTTTAAAAATTTTCACGTTTGTGTGCTCGAATTGCATAAAAACATTTTAGTTGATCTTATCAATGTTAGTAGATTTTCAGCAAAGCACAGACAACAGTGCAATTTAACAAGCGCAATTTAGTATGCTGGCTGGTTCACCTATGGACTGACAAAAACTCACAGTTTTCCCGGAACCGGTTTGAGCACAAGCCATTAAGTCCCGGTGGCTATTCAGCACAGGAATTGCGTATTGTTGCACCGGGGTTGGCAAGGAATATTCACTCTTCTTCACATTCTCGAGCACCGTTTCAAACAGATCGGCATCGGCAAACTTTCTGCAAACCAATCACTAAGTACTACATAGCAAAGAAGTGAGCAAACATAATAGCACTTGATAAGCGTAGGCACGTTCTCGCCACTCTGCTGCACTTCAATTTCGTGGTTGTCCACTTTGGACAGATAGGTGCCGAAGTTCTCGCCCATCTCAATCTGATTTTCAAACAGTTCCTCGTCGTCCACCTCCGGCGGCTTGTACGTGTTGGGAAGCTTTCTGTTTGGATCTATAAAACCGCTGTTTTATGCAACATCATCAACCAAACAACAAGTCAGTCGAACGTGCCGCGCGTGTGACCGGTGCATTCCCTAGAGCTGTGACCGATCGCTCCGCATCTAATGCACTTGACGTCGTTCTTGCAGTCCTTAGCGAAGTGGCCTGGCTGCAGACAACGACGACAAGCGCTCGCTCTCTTCGGACAGTCGCGGGCTGTGTGCGACTGTTCGCCGCAGACAGTGCAGCCCGGTCTCGCCTCCTTCTTTGTTCCGCTGCCGAAACCAGACGACGAGCCCGCCCTTGGTTCGGCCTAAGTAAGCTGCGTGCATTTACTGTACGCGATGCTCGGCTCAAAACACACTTTCGGAGCTCCGCCGAACGCCGACGACGTGCTCTCCTTCGGACCGAAACCGTCCTTTAACGATCCAATAGCTGCGGCATCGCGAGTCTGAGATGTGGACGGCTGTGGCAGCGGCACTCCACGACCGACTCCGCCCCAACCGTGCGACTCATCTAGAAATCACTGCCTCTGACAATTTTTAACACTCCACCACATTGCGATCATTAAAAATTAAGAGCCGGGTTTTTCTAACTAGCCACTCTTCCCAGGAAAATCTCAAATTTTTGTCTCTAATTTGGCTAAAATTATATATTTTAGTTTAATTTGACCTAAAAAGACCTCCCAAAATTTGGGCTCAGATTCCCCGGCCGGCGCTAGACCCCCAACCCCTCCCCCTTAATCTTACTTGGATGGATTTCAGACAAAAATTTTTTTCGAACACTTGCGAGCCCGATTTGACCCCTCACACTTCCGAATCCCGCATTTTTAATTCATGAAAATGCAGCATTACTCTGTTTTCAATCGATCCCACAAGTAAAATCGAGAACAGAAGGTACTCCAAATCAAGTTTTTGTGCCTTTAAAGTTGTTAGGTCAGCCACTCTTACTTCAGAAGCTAGACATTGTCTCCAACATATTTCAGCCAATTCACCACCAAATTCAGAGATTTCTTACCCATCACCATCCGGGGGGTCTGGCCAAAGTAGGGTAGTGGGGCAGACCCCCTGTTACATGTATTGAGTGTTGAATGTAATGTACATACGTTGTGTCAGGCTATGGTGATGCAAGCTTAATGGTACAGGCATTTCATGGTACACTGCAGCACAATATAGTCACTACAACTGACGAATATTGAACAGAAAACAACTGTTGTTCCAACAGTTACATTATTCACCCAGACGATTTAGCCGACCCCCTCCGATTTTTCTGGCAAGCAAATTTTTGCAATTTTTTTCGATTTTTGAGCGTTTTTTAGTGCCCAACCCCGTTTATAAGGTGATTAGTGACTGTTTAAAAATATTTGTTTGAACTATAATGAAAATTACAGCCTACCGATTGTCAAGATGCTGAGCTGACAGCTCAATACTGGGGGACGGAGGCCAACTGCCTGCCATGGTACAAAGACAACACCTTGCTAGTGGAGGTTTACTACGAGCGCATGAATTACCAGTTACTCAGTGAATCTCCTGATTACTCGGTTTGTTTATCAGTCTGCTTTATCACGCAAACTACTGCGCCGTTCAGATCGTCAGTCTGATTTCGGACACCGGCGGCCAGTTGGGTCTGTGGCTTGGAGTGTCGTTTATCACCTGCGTAGAGTTTTTGTCCCTCTTGGCCTTACTCTGCCTGTTCTGCATGTCAAGAAGCAGAGAAAGTGCCGAAGAGGAGGATGAGCAGCAGGTTAAACCTGATAAGAAAGACGACAGCTCATCAGGAGACGAATCATCTGGAGACGAAGACGTCTACGACATTGACAGCACTCAACTCGCTCCACCTCCTGTAACACTTTCTCCTTCTGCAAGCACTACACTACACTTTTTATCGGTTTCAGGTGGTGTGATAAAAACGCGTACAGCTTCGAATCGATCTGACCTGAGTTGTTGCAACTATTATATTGTAGTTGTTTTGATTTGAAGTGAGCAAGTTAGTTGAGTACTGGTATATTTTGCAACCATACCCCTCTAACAGTAGTAGCCAAAACACAGTAATCATACAATCTCAAAAGTTGCAGTCCGCGCTAGAGGTGAAACAATCTATACGCATTGGGTATTGAGCTTATTGGGTATTTTCCGATATTGGGCATTGGGTATTTGGTTTTTACCCCAATACCCAATAATATATTAAACTAGATATTTTCGAGATATTTTTACTTTTAATATATTTGAAAATTTTTTATTCTAAAAGGATTTGTCGTTGAACAAAATGAGTCCAGAAGGCATTCTGAGCATAAAATAGACAGTTTTAGCACATAATTCATTAGTTTCTCTTATTTTGACAGACTTTCTCTTCCTATCTCCACCGCAAAGGGAGTGTACCCACCATGCACCCCTGGATACGCCACTGTTGACATACTGATTCACTTTTGCAGCACAAATGCTATACGAAAACACATTTTAATTTAACGATTTAGTGATAACAATTTCCCCTATTGAACTAATTTTCTGACTGTTTTCCATAGCTTCACAATATCTATTTGAAAATGAAATCGAATCGATTTAGAAGGATTTTATGGCCTTCAAATTTAGGATTTCCGCAAATTCCAGATTTTTTGGACTCATTTTCAAAAATATTGGGTATTGGGGTCTTCAATATTGGGCATTGGGTATTAGGCATCGGGTTTTCCGATACTGTTTCATTTCTAGTCGGCGCATCGAATCGAGTTCATACATCCAATTCTTGTTTGAATACCCACAAACAAAATAACATGTACCGCTAAAATCACTATTTATCGTTATCAATCGGTGCGTGCTCCATTCGGTCATTCAGAATGGCTGGATCTGGAGCAAGAAACTGTTTGAGATGCAGGTTAAAATCTAGACTTTTGCCTCCAATTTTCAACCCATGCAGCACACGATTCAAGTGAGTTTTGGCTCGCAATCGCTTCTTTTCAACCGACGAATCATAATTGCGCGTTTTATTCTTTTCGGCCGGAATTGGTGTTTCAAATGCGCTGGAAATTAGGACATCATTGGCGTCGATCGCTTGCACACAACAGCACGCCGATTGGTCAATTTGGGCGTGCAGCTCGCTTTGCAGTTCAGCCAGAAACTTGTCGATCTTTTCTTTTTCTTTGTGCGCCAAGAAGCGTACCCGATCTTCGGTGGCTTCCGCGTAAAACTTCCAGATCTGCATTCTATTCCACGGCGACGTAACGCACGACTTGTGCGCTTGCATTGCACACAAACTATAAAAAAAGTGTAAAATGAAAAACCGAAAAGATTGCAATACCTGCACAAGGTGCACCAGCAGCTATCGCACCACCAGTAATCGTCAACGGTCTTTCGTTGTTTGCAGGCGTCACAACTGATCACGGCTTGGAAGGAGTATCGGAAAGTGCTGGTAGGAGTCTGACAGACCAGACACTTCAAAGGCAATTGTTGGTTAGGTCTCATAGCGAAACAATAGACGCACTGAGCATGGGCACACTCGAACTTTATCATAAGACTGAAGCCTTGATTGCAACCAACGCATACACTGTCGTTGCTAGTCAGAGCGACTGCCATATTTGCAGCGGTGGTGGTACGTGTGCAGTAGCGAGCGTAACACGGATATTGCGTATTTGGGTTGCCCAACCGGTTGGTGCTATTTTCAATCAGATGCACCATGCCGAGCGGCTCTGACGCTAATTTCTAATTAACACTCATAAGCAACTGTTAAAATATTAAGCGCACTATCGATCTGGCTATTTAGAGAATCCACAGCGTCTTGCCTCCTACCAAATGCGCAGGTTGTTTGGACGCAAAAAATCTGTAATTGCGGTGGCAATTTTTGGACTGTTTTTCGTAGCTGGCTGGACCATTGCGAAGTTGAATCGACCGACGAGGTCTTCTTTTGAGGCCAAATTGGACTTGCAGCTTCGAGAACTGTGCGAGAAATCTATACCGAGACCGACCAAGGGCCTGGCAGATTGGTCTAATTATTGGGAAGATCTGCTAAGTTGCATTGAAGGACTGGAGTCTGAGCGGAAACCTATCTCCCAACCAATCAAAGCAAGCACTTTTTCAACTAAATAGTTGAAATGCGTCGTTTTTCCATTTACTTCCTCACGGCTGTGTTAGTGCTGGTATTACTGGCGATCAGAATGGATCGTCTACAGGACCAGAACTCGACTGCACTCAAAAACAGAAAACTCCTCAACGAATCACGTCGGTGCGTTAATATTGTTGGCACAATTAGACGAGACATTCCTGACAGATCAAAGCGAAAATTTATCGACGATTTTTTCGACTGTATTCAAATGCTCAAACGACGGTGGAGCAGTGTGCATTTGTCTGGATAATAAACAGATTCAATAGCATATCCAGCGGGCACACTTTTTACATTAGTGGTAAATAAAAAAAATCGGCCAGAGTGATGAAAATCTCTAGATCTACGTACTTCGTGCGTTTTAGACTATGTTTGTAGATTTTGTCTAGAGGGCAAACCAAGGATCTTCAAACCACCCACCTCTTCAATGTGCTGGGTACGCTACGAAACAGATTTAGCGCCAGCAAAGAACAATCTTGCATCTTGTGCTGTTGCATCATTTGCAGCAGTAGCTAAGCAAGGCAGGGATGCGTGTATTTAGGCAACCTAATTTCACGGATAGTAGTTTTCAATCGTGCTAATGGCAACGCCAGCAGAGTCCTGAGTTTCCAGCTCATCCTCGATCCACTTGAACAGATGCACATTCTTGGGCACGTACGGACGCAGCTGAAGCATGCGGTCCACCTCCAAGCAGTTCATCAAATCTTCCAGCTTGACGCAGGCGTTCTGTCGCTTCAAAACACCAACGATGGCCAGCGCCTGCTCCAGCTCCATCCTACTAACTTCAGCCAAAAGTGGACAGTTGCCCTCCTGCTGCTGAGGTCTGGGTCTTCCACTGTAATGAATGGTGTTGAATATCTGTTTCAGCTGGTCCGAGGCCAGGTCCACACACATAGTCACCACAGCCAAACCGACCACAATGTAACAGACCAAGAGAAGAAGGTAGAGGAGGCTGGTAGCGAGCACTTTGCCCAAGCCGATGGTGGTCATGGTGCTGTAGCTGAAGAAGTAGCTGTAGACGAAAGTCCAGACAGGCTGCAACTCAAACAACGCCAGCAGTTGCGTGCCGATTGCGCAGTACCCGGCCACCAGCACAAAATAGGCAACGATGGGCAGAGCTGCCACGTGTTTCTTCGACGGAGTGCAGGGCAAATGACGCGAAACCATTCGACAGCAGGGGAGAAAGAGCAGTTCGTTGAGAAATCGGCCTATATTTGTAGCGGTGATGAACATGAGCGGAATGCCGAACAGACCAAAAGCAACTGCGAAGATGCGACCTGAGTCTGTGGCTGGCATCACGTGCTCATAGCCTAGAGTAAATCGGATTACAGGCTGCATGATAGGACCCAATCCACCAGTGGTGCAAGTTTTTAGTTGGTTAACCTACCTAAAGCCTGAGTAAGCTTGAGAACGAGCTTGAGTAGCAAATATATCGGTAAATAAAGCTAATAATAGATAAATTAATTAATTAAGTGTCTTAACACGATGTACCGGTGGCAGTGATTACTGTAAGAGCGTAGAGCACAGCTGCAGAAAAAGTCCACTGAGAGTTGGTGGGCTGTGCATCGGTCCAGTGCTGTTTGTGGGAAGGTAGGCGGTCGTCGTATTCATGCAATTGGGATAAGCGCCGCAGAAATGCCATCACTGTTCGGTTAACCTGAACGCATTATTTTGGTTTGTTTCTACAAAAATCGCAGTTTGCAAATACCAGTTCGTATTTAGGACGCGTCGAAGTTCTGCAGAAGCTGACAGTATCAGAGACAATTGCTTGATAAAGTTTTCTAATGGAGTCGTGTTTATTTTTTCGATTAATAAGCTCACTGTCTGCTTCTAACAGTTGAAACATAAGTCCTCCGATCGATATGTAGGTTAGCAAGGCAGCTACTAAAGCTACGTGCGGCACGACGGTTTTTGCAACCTAAAAATTTCTGTCAATTTGAAAAATTAAGTAAAATACGTAGTCAACCTTGAGTGCTCGTTGTTTCGGAGTCTTCTTCTCCTTCTCTCCGTCTCGCAGCCGTGTCGTGTCGCTTGTCAGTGACATAGCAGTGAATTCGAAGGGCAATCTGCTAGATGGGTCTCGATTTTGGCTCCTGTCTCATTGGTTGACAATGATTCTAATGGAAGAGTAAAATTTTAAAGCCACTTCAACTGCACAAAATTGATCCCCAGACAATGTGACTAAATTGCAAAGCGCATTGTGTTTTGTTGTCGAAAAAGCACCATGGGATCGTGTCTACATGGCCGTTTCAATTTTAGCAAAAACTTGCCTTCCTGATCGAGTCCATTAACAAAACTGGCAGTTCTGCTGCAATCTATGTAGTATAATCGGAGCCTGGCTTTCTCATACTTACTCCTTCACGAATGAGCGATATTCGAAATAAGACAGAAACGCAATTAGGGTTGCAGAAAGAAATTGAATTATTCAAAGCGAAATAAATCTCACCTTTTCTGACTTCTGTAATTGTTTCTCTGAGGACAGGAATCAAATTTACGTGGTTGATGCTGGAGGCAAAAATCTCATTCTAGATTATGCATGTCTTCCACACAAAAATACACCATACAAAGCGTAGGTAATTTGGAAAAATCTATAATTATTTGCTGAAGCTTATCATTTTGCACAAAGCTTTTGTTACCATATTACCGCAGACTTACAATTTTGCTTGTCTCTCTCTGCTCACTCACGAATGTATATTTTTTATCGAAAAGAACGAATTTTGACAGTAGTTCCGTTTTTGACATCTATTTTATGTTTATAACATCGAATAGCATTTCGACACCGGGCGTAAGTTTTGAAATTCTGCAGGATTCGGGGAAGAGAGGATTAGGGATTGGGAGATCGTGGTCCAGCTCGAGGAAGTTCTACTTTTTCACTCATTTTTACTATTGCTACTTTCAGTTGTTTCACATCTTATTAAGCATTCAATTATAATATTTTAGTAATATTAATTTAATATTTTAGTCGCGTCTTGGCCATGGATAGTTTACACTATCCCGTGTGTCACGGCGGCCCCGGCATCCGTGAGAGCGGTTGTTTGTGGGTTCGAAACCGGTCGAAGCGACTGGAAGTAGTCGACGTAAAGCCCAACCCAGACCGCCGAAAGCCGGTGATGGCCAGTAGGTAAATGGGAACCGAACCGGCGCTGCCGTTGCACCCAATGGCAGCAAAGGGGAGGGTTGTTTGTAGACAGGGCTACCCCATTGAAGGGCTCTGAAAAGAGCGAGGGGTGTCCTGAGCTGTCCGAAAGGACAGTGGAACTCATAAACAAACAAACAAACAATTATGATCTTTTTATAGAAAATTCTGCCAAAAAGCACTTGTTGACGACAACCCCGGTTTTTTCAACGCCTGCGCTCTCTAAAAAGCAAAACTTTAACGAAACAGACAAGTTTATAATTTTTAGCGATCAAAAGCACGCAGCTGCTTAGACTTTAAGCTCAAACGATTAAGATAATGGATGTGATTGAGTGCATGTAATTCGTCAAGCATTTCCTCTCTATGTAATTTATCAGGCATTTGCGACTTGTCTACAGCCGACTTGACTCGCTCAAATGCATAGTAATTCGGAGGCGCGCGCAGCTCTGGATAATTTGTTTTTCACCATTTGTCACACTGCAAAACCTGTCGCCGGCCTATTACTCATTCATTTCAGAAGCGCGGGTGTCCTTTTTATGTCATTACACATCAGTGACTCAGCGCACTACATTTAAGCACTCGACCAACAGATTTTCCTCAGAGATGCGTTCAGTGTTGTTGGTGGTAATCTCACTCATTCCTTTGGCTTTCGGCTCCGATGGGGCCAAAGCCAGACCGTCATTCCGAGCCAGCCCTAAACCGCCAGCGGTTCCGTGGGACTACTCGGTCATGTGTAACTGTAGCTTCCCGGAAAGCATGTACTGTCCGCCAACCGGAGTTTGCAGTGCTTCTACAGTAGGGCTGAGGTTACTAGAGAAGAGAAAGAGTCTCAGCACGACCGCCGGCTTTTTCGAGCAGGGACTACCTGGCCTTAACAAAACGCTCTGCAAGAAACGAGATCTGTTTGAATGGGCCGTTATGAGTGAGCTCGGCGTGCCGGTGCGTTGCTTTTATTTATTACTGAAATGGACCAGAATACTTGGGCGGTTACTAAAATTCGCAGCTCGCAGCCATTCGCAGCTTCGCATCCCAGTCGCACCCGTTCGCATCCGCCGGGCGCCAACTCTAAAACATCGATGCGAAGAAAAAAGAAGTTAATAGAAAAAAGTTTTCCGACCTCTTTTTCGGTTTTCCTCTTGGGTTTCCAGCAGAGAGAGGCTGTTCATGTATATTTGATGTGTACAAAGTCTTTGCATTAAATAAAAGATGAGGCGGTCACGTCAACAAGTGCAACGTGGTTCTCCACGATCACAGTCTAAGCAAACGACTGTTGACGCTAGCTTCAACATAGTCGAAGAAGGTACTAAATAGAACCTCCATAAATGGCACACTCACGGTGACCTTGAAAGCGTCCCAACTAAGCAAAAACCGGCAAAAGTTTATTAAACGTCCTATTTATAGAGGGTCACGGCCGGCGTGGGGGAAGGGGGTTTTCCGTCAGGTGGGTGGTTGTTGTTGTTGTATCTACCCAGGAAACTGCAGCTAACAGGAACCATCTGCGTTCCCGGGAAAGGTGTTACCATTTGGGGACTAGCCAGGGTCGACCTGGGGCCGTATTTATAGTCCACTCTACATTGACCCCGAAGGGTATGCAGAGATGCCCTGGAGGCGGTAACATTGGACCCCTCAGGTGGGTGGTCGAGGGTGGTTTCGCCCAGAGGGGGGTCCAAAATTCAAAAAGCTCCAGAACGCGTGGAAATGCGTTTTAGCTGGTTTTTTTCAATAAGGAGGCTAAAAATCGCAATTTTAAGCTGCCAAATAGCGTTTTAGTAGAGCTAGTTTCAGTATATTTCAATATAATTTTGTTCTTTTAAGGTTATTCTCTAATATTCTGACAAATTAACAAATTTTCGACTTCATTTTCTTTGATTTTGCTAAAAAAACTATATATCAGTCAAAGATCAAAACTGAGTTTCAGTAAGGAAAACTATGAAAAAGAGCCGAAAAGTGCTAAATTTGGCTGCCGGACCTTGTGTCTCTTCCTTCTCTATAGCAGTTGGCTACTCCTAGACCGAAAGGACGAAAAGTTACAACAACAACAACAACAACAATGATTTGGACTCAGCCGGTTATTTTAATGAAGTAAAGCGGGCCGGGCCGAAAATTCCGCCCCGAGCGCATCCCTAGTTCGATTTAATGCGAAATTTTAGGCCCAAAATTTGCCAGTTTCAGTTAATAATAATAATTGCTTTTCCCCTAAAATGTTAGGGGTAAATACACTGCCAGGCTTCCTTCCTCGGTTTCTGCAGCATTGCATACATTTTCATTGCGTTACCCAAATGTCCTTCATCTGCTCCGCTCGCACCATCACACATACTATGTCCTCACAACTCTACGTTTTGCTGTCTCGTAACGTAATCCGACATTTCTGATTCCATTTTCGCGCAATTTTATCATCAAATAAATCTTCGCATCGATGTTTTAGAGTTGGCGCCCAACGGATGCGAACGGGTGCGACTGGGATGCGAAGCTGCGAATGGCTGCGAGCTGCGAATTTTAGTAACCGCCGAATACTTGAATACTAAAACTTTTAGGACACCGCTTTGCTGCCAGTCTGTGCCTCTTACGTAGTCAACGGCCGAACTGTCGGTGCCTGCAGCTTAGCAGCGGCCGGCCAGAATGGCACCACACAAGCACAGCTCGCTCTGAGGATTGGCGAGCATTTTGCGAAATTCAGCTGCCACACTGCCACGCAGCCTGTAGTCCGCGGCGATCTCTCTTATTGCTCTTCTGATTTCTGCAATTACAAGCAAAAGACCGAAATCGCGAAAACAGAGAAAGAACACAAAGAGAAGTTGCCGAATGCGGCAGGATCGATAGCCCTGTGCTCAGCAGTGTTATTGCCGCTGTTAGTGCTTAGAATTTAGGTAGATAGTTAAATCGATCCCATTTTGTTCAGCTTTACTTTGTTCATTGTTACATGACTGTGTCGATTCAGTTTTTGTTTTGCAGTGGTATAGCGTCAAATCTGGTGAGAAGCACAATCTTTATTTCGCTTATTCAGGTAATCCTGCCAAGTGGCACTCCATAATTTTTCGGAGATTGTTAGCGCACACCATATGATGCAGTCCGAGGGGTCCCAGGTTGGTGGCTGGGTAGCAGAAGGGCTGACATTGACCCTGAGTCAGACCCTTCGCCTGACAGCAAGCTCTGTTGTCTTCGTTCTTGGAAGCGCATCTCAAGAATGGCTGCAGATCACTCATTCCACATTTGCCACTCAGCACATGCTGTCGAGCCTAAAGACTTGCGCTAATGCAAAGAGCATTATAGACACTACTGTACCTCCAGACAAGGAAGACCTACTTGTTTAACCTTCGTCTACGCCTGAACATACTCTACTAGCCCAAACACAAACCAAACCGAGAATTAGCTGGTAGGTAGCTCCAAGCTAGGCAGGTATTGTCTTTTTTTGGAAAATAGAGAATGAGCGTCGGTAACGTAAACCGCAAACAATGGTGCATGTTGCATTTGAGCGGGTTTTAAAAATATAGAGCAGACGCGAACCTCCGCCATGGTGACTCCGTACTTGCAAATGCCGGCGCAACGATTGATACCGCTCCATTTGCAGCAATCTATCAACTGCTGATCAGCTACTTGAGGGTCAATGCAGGGCTCCCAGTTAGGAGGCTGGTTGCACACCTAAGACTACGGCCGGATACTGCAGTAGAGGAGAAAGAACACATACTGTTATTTTAATATATTAATATTAAAATAAAACTATTATTAATAGTGCCATTTTAATAGTATTAAATTTATATTAATATTAAAATAGAGGGCCTACTATTATATTAAATTAAATTAAAAATACAAAGAGGGGCTGACTATTAAAATTTATTTTTAATAGTATTTTAATAGCATTTTAATAGTTTGACCTTGAAGAAGAATGAAGAAGTTACCTATAATACTATAATTTAAATCCGAATTTTACCTCAGAAAATGATAAAAATTGAAAGTGTCTGACAGCCCTCTGAATCTCGAATCTTTGAAACAATGGAACTTTTCTCACTACGGTAATAGGCATGAATGACAAAAGGACCTGAATCTACTCAATAACCTATGTAACAGTCTTCCCTTTCAAAAATGTCTTTCTCACTACGCATCAATATTTTCTTTCAAATTTTACATGCTTAGCTTCTGTTCGCATGCAATTTCGAATATCTTAACAGGTCATCAGCCGAAGGAGAGGGGGTTGGGGGTCTGGCGCCGGCCGGGGGTCTAGCCCAAAATTTTGGGAGTGGGTTGGGCACAAAAAAAGGCTCAAAAATCGCAAAAAATCGTAATTTTTCGGCAAAAAATCGTCAAAAATCGATAATTTGGGCTGAAATACAGCTAAAAAGTGCTATTTAGAGGCGATTTTTGCAATTTTTGTGTCTGAAATTGCAAAAAATCGCAAAAATTTGCTTCCCAGAAAAATCGTCTCGGGGAGGGTTCCCCATCCGGGGGGTCTGACCTAACTCGGGTGGGGGCTAGAGCCCCAGACCGCTCTGTTACATGTACATATGCTTAAAACCATATTCAGACAAAGTCATTTTTAAAAGAATGGTTATAAATTTCCAGAGAAAAATGCTTGTAAGTTGGATCTGTGATTAAATTTTCAACTTACACTAGCAACTTCAAGCACAAGATGTTGTTTTACCAATTCGCTAAAGTGTATCCAAAACTTTTTAAGTTCATTTTAGAATCTACTATTAAAATGCTATTAAAATACTATTAAAATTGTAATTTAGTAGTATTAATATTAAATCTAAATTAAAATTAACAGGGGACTATTATATTAATATTAAATTAAAATTAAAATCGGCTAGTTCTATTATATTAATATTAAATTAAAATAAAATTTCACTATTAAAATAACAGTAAGAACACAGAACGTACCTTTGGAGGTTCGGTAGTAGTTGTAGTGGTAGTAGTTGGTCTCTAAAACAGTGGCTAAAGACTCTAAATTGAAAAGAAACAACAGCACTTTTCGCTCCAAAACTTTTTGTTTCTTGCAAGGCACTCTTTTGCACTCTTTTTTACACTCCATGGCCATGCGCTGCGTGCAGCAGTAGGTTTTCGACATATGTTTGCATGGAAAAGTCAGTGCCGAAATTGCATAGGTACAAAGAAAAAGAAACAATAAAGAGGTAGTGACGGCTTGGGAGGGGCTCATCTTTGTCGCCACTGTTACTAAATCACTTTAAGGCAACAGATCTAGACGCCAATGATGCGGCGTCGAAAATGCCTCACAGTTCCTCTTGTGTCGCCCCACGCAATTGTGTCGTTTCTAAAGAGGCGGGACCAGTTTTTCTGGTCATTCTCAAGCCATCTTTGTCACAACCGAGCGACCTTTTGGACACTTTCAAATTCGATTATGTTTAAATGAGAAAAAATCGAGTGCCATCTTTGAGTTGAACGGTTCGCATTGGTCGGAACTGTCACGTAATGTCAACAATATGCAATGCAGTGCGTTTAGCAGTGAAATATGGGTGGAGATTTTGGGCGACAGTAATCGTAAACAGAAACTGGGTTTCCATGTGTGGTCATACCAAAACAAATGCAATAACACACTACGCATCAGGAATCACAATAGAGATTACTGGATCGTGATTCGAGATTCTATTATGATTTCGGCTATGTAGTGCGTCACAGCTGCTAGCTTTTCGGGTCATGACTGGAAGCTGTTTGCACAGTTATTATACTATTGTACAGTGCGCCAGTTCGCTATGAAGGTCCAATCGCTCTGTGTTCTTTTCCTACTATTTCTCCTAGTGCTTGGTTCAGAAGCCCGTCCAAAGAAAAACAGGGGTAATGGTAAAAAGAACAAACACAAAGAAGAAAACGGCCAAAACCAACCGACGCCTGTCAACGATGGTCAAATCCATCAACCAGAGGTCGTGGATGAAGGGCCAACCGACCAATCAGAGTCTGTCGTGGATGAAGGGCCAACCGACCAATCAGAACCTGTCGTGGATGAAGGGCCAACCGACCAATCAGAGCCCATCGTGGAGGAAGGGCCAACCGACCAATCAGGCAACGCACAGACAGCACAAGTTCCAACTGAGAATGGTGAAGAACAAGTGGAAGACGTAGAAGAGTTCGAAACTGACGATTTTGAGTTGATTGACGATAATGGGGAAGTGATAGAATCAGATGCTGCTGATCCCGAACTGTTTGGTTTGATGGACAAACTATCTGAGACTGAAGAGACAGAGGTATTTGTCGCAGAGCTTCATCTATGATTTGTACTGTATCTATGTACATTGTACACCATTGATTTTAAGGTAGTCGACCCAGAAACAGGTGTTGGGTTCGCGCGGGAAGATTTATTTAAAGACGAGGAGGGCAACAAGTTTACACGCATGGTACAGAAGTTTCAAGGCATGGAAGTTTTCGGTTTTGAAGTAATCGAACAAGAGTACAAAGGCGGAGAAGTTGAGATCTTAAACAAACAGACAGGCAAAAAGACCGGACAGAAGGTAAATCTGCCTAAGAAGAAGAAACGCGTGGGCAAACTGGCCAAGAAGATACAAAAGAAGATCGAAAAAATAAACAAGAAAGACTACGATCCCACCCCTGCTTTGGAAAAGTTCAAACAAGCCAAAGGTGCCGCAGACGTTTCAGAGGAAAAAGCCGAGACAATTATTTACATCAAGAAAGGCAAGAAACCAATTGCAGCATTCAAGGTGAGCTTTCTGAAGAAAGGCAACCCTCCCTCTAACCCCCACGCCATCTACGAAGCCAAGAAGAAGCTGCCTCTCTTGGAGGAATGGGACCAGATGTCGAGATTAGTTGTGCCTCTGGGCACAGGGCCCGGCGGCAACCTGAGACACAAGGTGGAGTACGGTCAGGGCAAAGAGGCACTGCTCGTCAATGACTTGGGCAATGGCATGTGCAGCTACACCACCCCAAAAGCCACCATAATCAATCTGAAGCACAACTGGGACATGTCGGCCAGCCCGAAGTTCGAGTACAAATGCTACCACCAAGACAACGACCGCGTCAACGGAGGCTACTCTGCCATGAACGACGCTCTCTACAACGCAGGCGTGGTCTATGACATGATGACGCGCTGGTACAGCCGACCTCCTTGCAAAGCGGGCACAGTGATCAAAGTTCACTATGGAGAGAACGTGTTCATGGCCAGCTACTATCCAGCCGGTGGCTATGTTTACATTGGCGACGGCAACAAGGACCAGTACCCACCCACCACTCTCGACATAATCGCTCACGAGCTGGGACATGCACTAACGTCGGACACTTCCAGGCTCAAGAACGACTACCACGCTGGCGCTCTGTATGAGGCGTTTTCGGACTTCACTGCCTTGGCTGCCATTCGATTTAAGCTGGGCAGAGCAGGAGTGACCGCCGATGCGTGGAAAATTGGCAGCGAGATTTACCGGAACGCCTCAAAGCAGTTGCGATGTATGGACGACCCCACCTGCGAGGGTTTTAACGGCAAAGGCGTTGATCATGTCAAGGATATCAGTAAATATATGGATTCTTACAAGATGGGAGGTCCGTGGCGTAAACTTTTCTATAACCTGGCTAAGAAGTACGACATATGGGATTTGTACGACATCTTCTTTACGGCCAACACAAAGTTCTGGACCTCGCAGGTGAACTTCAAGGAGGCTGCGCAACTGACGCTGCGGGCACTGAGTGAAATGAAACAAGGCTTACACCTGCCGTATCTCTACTCCTGGATCGATTTTAATGATATCTTGGATGGCTTCAAGGAGATAGGTATCAGCTGTGTTAAAGAATCTAACAGCTTTAAGTGCAGTGGAGAGAACTTGGAGTTCTGAGAAAGCTCCAGCTAATTACCTAGGAAGAGACTGCGTCTGGGCTTGCTGAACGTCTTATTATTGTTTGTCTACATTTGCCAGTAATAAAGTTGAAGCCCCTACCATTGAGACTAAAGAATTCGTACGAAGTCACGTATTTTATGTCTTCGATCGAATCATTAATGAAACTGTTGTTGAATTCCAGCAGACTGCCTTTATCTACAGCCCCTAGAGATCTGGGCTTTTAAATCCACGTTCCTGTTGACCGAGTAAGCACAAAAGTAAGCCTTAATTATTACTTAAATTAAGGTGCACTATACTCCCTCTCAGTTCAGTCGATTTACGTCATCGGCCCTCATTAGGTAAGTCGCGGCAAAAATTCATGTGCATGCAAGTACAGCTACAAACGTAGTAAACGTCTACCAAGCGATTTCAGTCGGAGCAAAATGTGGAAACTGATGGTTAAACTGAAGTGCGGCGACATGGCCGGCGTTCAGTTCGCGCAAAATGGACCAAAGTTTCCTGAATTGACTGCCACTCACAGATTAGTGTTCAAGCAAAAAGATCTGGTAGTTACAGAAGGATTGCTGGGTTCCGTTCGACCTGTCTGGGGCGTTCATGACTGCATTATGTAAGAAACAACATTGTTTGGGTGACACTGCCTGACACGCCGCTCTACCGCACGAGTAAATCTAACTAGCGCGGTAGAGCGGCGCGGCGAAGTGCCAATGCCACTGAGGTGGCAGAAACATAAATCCGCCATAAGCAATTCTAGAACAACCCTTGCAGACTTCATCCGACCGCAATTCGAATCTATCACCGACTATTCACTTTGGAATCGAATGCTACTGAATGGCGTCTGAACGCCCAACAACCTTTCTACTTTTTCTGCTATTTTGACTATCAGACCAACAGTCATCACAACTCGGGCATTCGTGTTCCGGACACCGGCCTCACTCATCAGCTCATCACACTGGCCATGACCCACTTGGTGACCACAGGTCAATTCCCTCCCACCATTGAGTGTCACTTCACAAACGGGTCGACCAGATCAGTTGTAAAAGTGGCAAACAGCGTCGGTGGTGCCACAATCAATCAATCTGTAAGGAAAAAACGGTCAAGGAAGAGAAACGGCTTTGCAGGATGGCGCATGCTCTTACCGACTATTCAGGAAGAGCAGATGGAGGAAGCAACAGAGATTGGCCAACTCTCTGGTCAACCTTTTTGTGGGTTGGGAGTGAAACGGCCCAGTCGTCTTTCGGACCAATTGCTGAGTAGCATGTGCAAGAAAATGAAACTGTAAATGTTTGTTGCGCGTGTTGGTGAAAAGTTAAGGTGGATCTGGATTCATACGTACTGGTGTGAAAAATCGTCAGGCGACTTTTCTGTCGAAAAACTGTCGCTCCGTGTAGATAAAAATTTTCTGTTCAACAGACATTTTTGAGAGCATTTTCTAAATTTTCCGCCAGTTAAGCGCTCTCCTGCATTGTTATAGTCGTTTCGCACTAAAATAATATCATGCACACATTCCTGCCATGCGGGTTTCATGCTTTAAACGACTTTTCTACAGAAAAGTCGACAAGCGTCTTTTTCTACAAAAGTATGAATGCACCTTTAAATCGAGCGCTAAATCGCTACGCACACATGTGAGAATGGTTTGCCGCAAAGTGGGCTGCGTTTGTAATTAATTGTAAAAAGACTGAAAAAGAGAAGAGGCTCGGATCTCTTCCTTTCGAATCAAAACCAAAAGACAGCTTGTTTATCTGGTTTAAAGGTTTTGGTGCCTTTTGGTGAGAGTTATTGTTTGCGCCTTCTATGTAACCAGAGAAAAGCAAAAAAGAAGATCTCATCTCGAAAATCGACTGGTGGGTGACGACGGGACGGTCGGTCGGAAAAAAAGAAGTTTTGCTTTATCAACCCACGCATCCGCTCGAATGAGAGATCCGCTTCTTTACACGAGGTGGGTAAAATGTTACTTGCTCTGTTTCCTACGCAAGGCGCTGTCCTTTACATTTCTTATCTTATCGTTTTGACCGCTGTTGTTGAGTAGGCGTGAGTAAAGCGCTGCACAAGAAAGTTATAATACCAGCGTTACTGTTGTTGTTGTTCATTGGGCAAAAGTTAACAATCTAGGTACCTCAGTGGTCGGCCAAATCGATAATTAGTCTGGCCGACGCGCTCTATACTGATTCGTCTCTAAGAAGGGTACTTCTATTTTGCAAAATAGGCCCTCCGATTCGTACCCTATAATGATGCGTATCTAGAGGTATTTTTATACAGTATAGATAAAAAAAAATGTCCCATCGCTTTTTCGGCCTTCACTCAAACGTTTCGTTCTCAGTCACTTCTTTACCGATTTGGCTGAAATTTTCAGCAAAAATTAACAACATGGTTGGCTAAATATTCTGCAAGTGTGGTGCCAAAATTCCGACTCATACTGGTTTTATGACCCGAAAACCAGGAATGAGGGTGGTCCACGCAAATTTAATTTTTTTCGGTAATACAAGGAGTACAGGCCTGAAACTTGCAGGAATGATTGGTGTTGCTATTGGGCATAACATACTAAGCGGGCAGCCCTGTAGCTCAAAGGGCACTAAAATGGGGGAATTTCAAAAACATGACGAAATATGACTTTTCTTCGTAAAACCGGCAAAATGACGATTCTAAAGATTTTCAATTTTCAAAAAACGCTGCAGGGATGGTTACTATGGTGTGGAACAGAGCTTAAATATCAGGTTCATTTATTTGTCGAACTTCCTGCTACAATCTATGTTGATTAACAACGGATTCAGTGCTTTGATTCTAGAAGGTGCAGATTTCTTAACTATGGGATTTTCACTCATGTTTTTGAAATTCCCCCATTTTAGTGCCCTTTGAGCTACAGGGCTGCCCGCTTAGTATGTTATGTCCAATAGCAACACCAATCATTCCTTCAAGTTTCAGGACTGTACTCCTTGCAAAACCGAAAAAAAGATAAATTTGCGTGGACCACCCTCATTCCTAGTTTTCGGGTAATAAAACCAGTATGAGTCGGAATTTTGGCACTAAACTTACAGAATATTTAGCCAACCATGTTGTTAATTTTTGCTGAAAATTTCAGCCAAATCGGTAAAGAAGTGACTGAGAACGAAACGTTTGAGTGAAGGCCGAAAAAGCGATGGGACATTTTTTTTGATCTATACTGTATTTGCAAAACAGGCCTGCGTGTGCGTACCCTATACTGATGCTCCAGCCAGGCCAATTATGGATTTGTCCCACCACTGAGGGACCCAGATTGTTAACTTTTAACTTTACCGTCCACTGTTAAACGGATCAATTGTTGCTCGTAAGATGGAAGCCTCCCTGTCTCATTTGCAGCCACTTTCTGCCAGTGACTTGTACCAGAGGAGACATGATAAACCAACTGACAATGCTGCTTCCCCCAAGAAAATGTGCGAGTGTTTTGTTTGCCGAGATTCTTCCAGAAAACTTTTTTCTCGTAATCTGGACCAATTATGATCTTGTCCGTCCGGATTAGTAAAGTTTTTATTCTACATTAACGCCCCCAGTCGCCGAACACCTATTGGTAGCGGTTAGACATATCTGTTTCATTTGTTTTTGAGTTCCTGAGCTGTTACAGCTCAGGACACCCTCGCTCTTTTCAGAGCCCTGCTTACAAACAACGCTCCCCTTTGCGCCATTATATACTTAGGCAGCGCCGGTTCGGTTCCCATTTACCTACTGACCATCACCAGGTTTTCGGCGGTCTGGGTTGTGCTTTATGTCGACTACTTCCAGTCGCTTCGGCCGGTTTCGAGCCCACAACAACCGCTCTTATGGATGGCGGGGCGCCGTGACACACTGGATAGCGTAAACTACCCGTGGCCAAGACGCCACTGTCGTAACATGTCCTTTGAACAAGCCTGACTAAAAAGCGATAGTTCCGGACCGTGACGTGGTTGGCAAGTTTTGCAATTTTTTTAAATCAAAGCTCAGACAATATTTTTGTGGTCAAATTAGAATTGGGTCTGTCTGTGCTGTTAATGCTTAGCGTCACATATGGTGCCATGTGTTGTTGAAAGGACTACGGCATTTTACTGAGACTGAGAACTAAAATATGTGCTGGCAGCAAAATTTTTCGGTTAATAACTAACAGCGAAGTCGCCAGCATTTCGTAAAAATGTTTTGACCCCTCCCGTCTTTTCTCTCTCGCCGGTTGCTGAGCCGTTCTACTTCTGATGTGATGACCGGCTTATAGTACAGTTCGTATATACCACATATAGCATTACCGGCCTCTCTATGACTAACTATAGGCTTGGGGGCAGTGATTCAGTATTGAATGGACACTGGTTTCAGCGATATAATGGCAGGAACGTTGGGCAACGTGATGTGTTTTCGGTGCGGGGATGGTTTCGAGGTGAACGAACAGATAGTAAACTCCGGCGGTGAAGTGTGGCATCAAGAATGTTTTGTGTAAGTGTTCGCCTCTTTTCCACTCATCTCTAACTGTTCTGTTCGCCCATTCTGTAAGCCAATTGAGACTTTTAAACAAGTGAACTCGACACATGGTTTTAAAATAACTTCTTTAAACCAACACTAACTTTTTTTGGCCTCTACTCTGAGTGTCTGTGATTTTCAGATGCGCCCAGTGCTTCCGGCCGTTTCCCGACGGAATCTTCTTCGAGTTCGAAGGTCGAAAGTACTGCGAACACGACTTTCACGTTTTGTTCGCGCCTTGTTGCGGACGATGTGGTGAGCTGAGCTGCGTAGTTGTTGGATCAAGTGCAGACTGCCGATTTTGCAGGCGAGTTCATCGTTGGGCGAGTGATCAAGGCAATGAACGGCAGTTGGCATCCAGAGTGCTTCCGCTGCGAAATCTGCAACACCGAACTGGCCGACATTGGTTTTCTGCGCAACGCTGGCAGGTAATCCCTTTGTCTTGGCAATTTCAGATACTGCATCAACAAAAATTATTTTACATCAGTGTCAACAGAGATGTTTTATTGCCTGGCAATGTCGATTTTTTTCGGCTGGCATGCGTGCCACTACTCTGATATACGCAAACAGCTGTTGCCGTGATTTGCGCTTTCCATTTGCTTGGTACTATCAACAGTTAATTTGGTTGCGTCTAACAAAAACAAACTCAGTTCTGAGTGGCTGTCCGAGGAGGCCTCAACCTTGGTTACAGGTTTGGTTTTAGACACAAGTTTTAAAGGCCGGGTAGGGGGAAGTTTGAAGCTGCTTAGTACCGGCTTAAATGAAAGCTTCCCTAGCCTTACTTAGCTGTTCTGATGAGACGTTTGGCTACTGTACTAGTTAGTGTATTGCAGAGCGTTGTGTCGCGAGTGCAATGCCAAAGAGAAAGCGGCCGGTCTGGGCAAGTACGTCTGCCACAAGTGTCATGCCATCATAGACGAGGGGCACATAAAGTTCAGAGGAGAGGCCTATCACCCCTACCACTACAACTGCACCAACTGCAAGTGCGTCTCACTGTTGCAGGCCAATTTCCTTACGTAGTTTCTGTCTTTCAGAGTGGAGTTGAACACAGATGCGCGCGAGGTGAAAGGAGAGTTGTATTGTCTGCGATGTCATGACAAAATGGGAATTCCGATCTGCGGTGCTTGTCGACGACCTATAGAGGAGCGTGTGGTAACGGCGCTGGGGAAGCACTGGCACGTAGAGGTGAGTTGGATTTGCAATTGCTTAGCGTTATTCATTAATGTTGTAGCATTTCGTCTGTGCCAGATGCGAGAAGCCGTTCTTGGGCACGCGCCATTACGAAAAGAAAGGGCTGGCTTACTGCGAGACGCATTTTCATCAGGTACATAGGTGCTGCGCAGTTCTTATAAATCAGAGACTGTCTATTGCTCTCTCTGTCCATGCATTCTAAATTTCTGTCGGTTTCGCTTGACAGACGTGATGACCAACTACCGGTAAGCACTGGGCGCTGACTAATCTCTACTGACTGAGAAACACCGGTCTGATCTGTCTTTCAAATCCTGCTACTCGCCCCCTTGTAGATAGATACTCGCTTTTTCTTTCACTTTTTAACGCAATCAACTATTATTCTGAACCATCTAGTTGCTGATTTGTAAATTTGGCCGTTCAGATTTATTATACGGTGCGACACAAGCAGTGAACGCATGACTAAATAGCTCCATTGTCGAATGTCGCGTAGTGTGAAATGCATAACCTAACCACTGTACCAAATGCTAGAAGATCTCCGAACCAGTGACAGTAGAGGGCACTTAGCGACAGTACTGCTATAAAGTACTTCACGTTTGGGCACTGCTGATTAGAGTTGTAAAAAAAAAATTTTTTTTTGAAAGCCAAAAAAAAGCTTTTTTTTATGAAAATTTTTCATTTCGAAATTTTTTTTTTCAAAATTTTTTCCTAGCATGAAATATAGCTTGTAGGAGATGCAAGGATGCATCAGAAGCAACTTTAAATGAAAATGCTGATACTTTGGTTCAAACATAGTGTTACAGCCTGAGAGTCGATATTTTACCTGCAGCATTGCTCACAGAGTGGCTGCTGCCCTTCAAAACCTATTTTTATGCTTAGAATAGGCAAGAAATTGATAGAACTGCACTTCTAATGTATATCTGAGGCTAAATTCAGCGATTTCCCCCCAAAATTTCCATACTGTGAATAAAATAAAAAATTTTCGAAATGGGCCTTCAAAAAAAAGCTTTTTTTTAAAAAAAAACCTTTTTTTTTTTAAAAAAAGAGCCTAACAACACTACTGCTGATACCCATACATGTAACAGCTCCGGGCCAACCTGGGGGAGGGGGGTTTCCTCAGGTGGGGGTCGATGGGGGTTTCGCCCAGAGGGGGGTCCCAAATTTCAAAAAGCTCCAAAACGCCTGGAAATGCGTTTTTAGCACGTTTTTTTAGTAAGGACGCTAAAAATTACTATTCTAGGCTGCCAAATTGCGTTTTAGAGCTAAAAACAAGCAAAAAATGACAAAAAGGGCTTCCAAAAACACCGATTTCTCTTAAATATCAGTAGTGGAAACGCCAAATTCGGTTCCCAAAGGTTTTTCAAGCGAATTTTGGGCTATAAATTAGTGATTTCTGAGCCAGTTTGTTAGTACTGGGAGCCACTACTAGTACTTGCATTTTTGGGTCGGGGGGGGGGCGGTCCCTTAACCTGTCTCGGGGGGTAGGGGGTTGCCCTTTTCAACTAGGGTGTAACCAACCACCAAACCCCCTAGTACATGTATGCTGATACCATAGCTGGAACTGGCTACCCTAGGGATCGGTTACCGTGCGGGCATAATACCAGTGCCATGGCGTTAAGCGCATGACTAACTAACTGTCATTATTAGACAATAGGTTGAACGCCCTGATGTGTTGGCGTTACTGTATCCAACCGTGCACTGTTTAAATAAAGTAATTGTTGTGTGAGAAAGAGGCAGTTTCAGCTGTTCGGCAATGTCTGCTTCAAGTGCGGTCAAGTGATCACTGGCAACGTGTTCCAAGCGCTGCACAAGGCCTGGTGCACCAACTGCTTTGCCTGCTCGCTCTGCGACAAGAAAATGAACCAAAAGTATGTATTTTGACTTTCTTTAATCCTCTCTCAACAACGGGCGGGCACAAATTAAGCAATGGCTTTCGCGTCAATCAAGTCCCGATATGTAGGTCAATTCATCGTCTTGATTCTCTTCAAAACGTTAAGCCTAAGCCATCATTATCTTTTTTTAGAAAAAATTGACTTTATCGCGTGCTTGACGGCTGTACCACGTCCTTTCGGGCATGAGGTACGGTAGTCGCACCCGAACTGTGTTTTTTTGTCGCGACTTGTTTGCGTGAGCCATTGCTTAAGAGGTGCTAGATTAAAAAAAGCAGTGTTTTCAGAATCTAGTTTCATACTCAGTTCAATGAAACTATGAAAAGTCGGCAACAAACAGTCTATTGTTTTCAGAACCAAATTCTACGAACTGGACATGAAGCCGGTTTGCAAGCGCTGCTACGACAAGTTCCCACAGGAGCTGAAACGTCGTCTGGCCAAACATTTGAATAAGGAGAAAAAGGAGAAGGAGAAAGAAAAGGCTTGACCGGCCCTTCTGTCCAATCTAATCTGGCTTCCTGGCTTACGTTTCAGTAATGCTCATTGAGACCCGTCCGTAATCTCAGCCTTCTGTGCCTTGCTACATAGCGGGTGTTTCGATTCAGTTCTTCCCTCAAACTATAATTTCTCTCGCTAAGGGAAGGTTGGTTTTCTCGAAAGAACCCGTCCTAAGTTATTGTTGGTGCGTAATCTCGTCTGGCTTAAGCATTTGCGATTAGTCAAATAGAATTAGAATAGAAGCGAAGTTGGAGTTTTTCTCTGTTTTATTATTTTTGTATACTATTAGTAGATGTTAGTAAATGCCTAATAAGAGACTTTTGCTGTTCTAAGAGTTTTCCTGTAGTTTCGCCTATTTTGTTTATCTATTGTATTGGTGTACGAGAAAACAAATCCCGAAATTAAAACTGCCCCTAAATATTTATTTGATCTTTTTTCTTTGTGTACCCTTAATGTGCTAGGATTCGTCGCCTTGTTCTAAGGTTTATTTAATCATAATAGATTATTCGCCGAAGCGGAGGCGAGTTTGTACTAAAGAATACCTGTTTGTGCTAAAACACAGCTGGAAAATGCGTACATACTTGGGAAAAGGGGGTTGGGGGGTTGACCTCCTCAGACTCTTACCTACCCCCTCAAGCCGCTGCTACCCCCTCAGGAATTTTTAGGAATAATGTTGCATAGAATTACGATGAAAGTATGCCTAGATTAGGTGTATATGAGCTCAGAATAGCTTGTTTTGACCTATTTTAGCGAAAAATAAGCCTAAAACCTTGATTTTAGTAAAAATCGGGCTTTTTGTCTTGCCATCCCCTCAACCGCTGCTACCCCCTCAGGACTTAAAAAATTACCACCCCCTCACACTCCGCCGAAATGCTAGTCTATGTCTGAATGCGTATCTATTTACATGTACGATTTTAGTGTCTGAAAGTCCTAAACTATCAGGTACACGTATGGCTCTAATTAATGTGAAAACGTTTCGGCGGTTTGTAAGCTTAGAACGAGGCTTGGTATGGATTTAAATATGCAACCCAATTAAAGTTCAGTGCTGGTTTTGTCTTACCAAACATGCAGAGCGAATAAAAGTGAAGCTTGTAATGTGGTGGACCAGCCCACTACGCATTGCAACCTACCCAGGCACGGACCAATGGGAAATTAAAAACTGTGCCGTGGGAAACCTAAGACCACGACCCTCTTGTCCCCGTCCAGGGGCCATAAGCGAAGTGCTGTATTCACTGCTCAGTTACATTCAACTGCCCTACCAACTGATCCCCTACGATAAACCGGATTTCGGTTCTTTCAAAAACGGCACTTGGACTGACGGAATGTTTGGGCATCTGCTCCAAGGAAAACTGGACCTCCTGGGTGTTTACATGACCATCACGCCGATCAGACGAGCCCACTTTTCGTTCAGTTTTCCTACCGGCGACGATTCACTAAGCTTCGTGATAAAAGCGCCCGAAATAGACATCGCCGACAACACGAAACTTTTGTTTGAAGTGTTTGGCTTTTACGTGTGGTTGGGCCTGTCAATTTGTCTGTCTCTGCTTGTCAGCCAGAAAATCTTGATTCTCTTCAAACCGTCGGTCAAAGAGAAACTGGCCATGAAAATTCTGTTCACTTTGCTCAGTCTGGCTGCCGTTTTGTTCATGAATTTGTACCGCACCGGGCTGCTCTCTCAGCTGGTGAATCCGGTGTTGGTGCCGCGAGCGTCCAGCTTGGATCAGATGATGGAGCTGATAGCTGAGAAGCAGATGAAGCTGATCACTCCGTATAGAGGCGACTTTAGAGACACCCAAATCAGACTGTCCGAGGATCCCTTCTTTTGCGCACTTCGAAAAGCTCTCGCCCACAACCCGCTTGTTTATGAGCCAAATGTCACCAAAAGCATGCAACTTGTCCAAACCGGTAAATTGTGTAGTTTTTATTTTGTGCTTAACTTATATTTGTGTTTATCGGTGCTCGGGTGAGCAGTGGTACCATGCTAAACTACATTCACAATTCGTAGGCATTTCCTCAAGTAGCCAGTCTGACATAGTTACCAACAGGAAAACATGCGGCGTAAAAGCTACGGTAGCCTAGCAAAATTACAGAGCGTTCCCGTACGGGACGGGCTGCTTGCTTCAGTACTGAAACAGATTTTTTTGCTGTCAGGTCAGGTTTTAGGAGACTACATTTACACCAGCTTCGCGTCATCGTTGCCCTATCTGCGTCAAATGCAGTGCGCCATCGTGTTGGTGCGCGAACGACCGAACGAAGTTCCGCGCTACGGCGACGGTCTGATGTTCCGCAAAGGATTCTGGCTAATTCCTCTGATCGATCAGGCACTCATCCGTCTGCACGAGCACCATCAACGCATAGAGCTGCGCTACCAACGTCTGACAGAGTTCCGCACGGCGCGTCTCTGCGCCAAGTATCAAGATGAGTCTTCGCCCGCTCACACAAGATCTCTCAGTCTGTTGACGTTGGCCGGAGCGTTCGGTTTCTTCTTGATGCTGTCTCTGGTGGCTGCTGTGGTCTGCTTAGCAGAGTGTCTGTTCGGCTGCAGCCGCGTGCACGTGCAATCAGAGACGCTTGACAGTAACCATGTGATTCTGGTGAGAACCAGGTGTGCTAAGTGTGCCAGTGCACTTGTCAGATACGCTGCCACTGAGACGCACCACTTTCATTCAACTCTGCTCAGTTAGTTTCATTCACCTACTATTTAATTTAGCCGAGAGTCGCGATATGGAGGCTTGCAAAAATTACGTAATCGCATGAGGGGGGCTCGCCAAATGATTACTATTTATTACAGGGCAGGGGGTTGGCGATTATATTACGTTATTTTTATAGTGCAGAAATATATGAAGTGGCCATAATTTTAATTGAGTTTGAACGTACAGTACATTCGTACAGTACATACTGTCTCGATTTGAAGCCATTGGCTTACATTATCTCAATTTTACATGATGAACGTGTAGATTAAAGGACAGCTACCGTTTCAGTCATCGCTTCACAATTTTTCAAATGCTAAATGATTCCAGTGACCTTTTACATCTTAAGAGTTTATAAGAACATACAGTAGCACTTTTATCGACTCAATCTTTTATGACTGTCAATCATCAGTCAAGCGATATGGAAGCAGCCCTATAATAATCCATGACAAAACACTTTGCTTTCATCTGTAACAAAAAGCCACCGCATAAATGATTTCTATTGAAAACGCAAATCGACAAAGAAAATTGTGTACAGATGCTAGTTTAACGTCATTTTACATGGAATTGAATGCAAAAGTTTCGGCTTCAACTCACCAGCAAATTGAAATTTCGGGGGGGGGGTCGCCAAATTATTACGTAATTAGAGGAGGGGGTCAGGAAATTATTACGAGCTATTTTCAGGGGGAGGGGGCCCGAAAATGGGTAAAAATACCGTTACGTAATTGTTGCACGCTACCTTGAAAGTCCCACCCCAGGACCCCCACTTAGCAAGTAAATTTGCTCTGATACACTTCCTGTACTACATTGTATCTGCAAGAGACATGTATCAGTTATGTTTGTTTTATTCTATTGATAAAATACTGTACGTCAGCTTAGAGAAATGTACAGTACACTCTATCTATGTACATGCATACGTTTGGTATGATAATATTTTTGGTATCAAGCGTCGCAAGGACAGAACCGCGTAAACCTGGCCCACAAAGCATCGAAGAAATCGACAACGATCGAGATTCCTTTACCCAAATGCACCTAAAACAGGACGGCAAGGTTTAAAAATTCTCGACTGCAAAAGCGTGAGTGGCGTTACAAAGTTGCTCCACGGACTGTAGGCCAAAGAACAACCAAGGTTCAGTAGACCATCTACATCCAGGTCGTGTTTGTCTGTGGGGCACATATCCAACACGTATCGCATTTCCTCCACCCAGTCGGTGGCATCTGATCGTCTGCAAAATTAGTTTGAAAAACCCCAACTTTACAACAAGAACAATGTTCAATTTACAGTAAATCCGAGAGCGTCGTCACGCAATTTGTGTGGTTGGTGGCGTGTTTTTTTAGCTCAGCAATGATTGTTTTCGCTCGATGAGTCAATGCACGTCGCTTTTCCAGTATGCAACTGCACAGGCCACCAGCCATTTTCTTCACTTGACTTGCACAGCGACCTGTTCTGAAAAGATAAAAAGATTACCCATTGGAGCGAGCGTCATATCCAGAAAACATACAGTTTTCTTGGTACATGGACGCTACCCCTTCCCTCCCGAATTATCGGCTTATTTAGACTTCTGCTTGGGCAGTGTCATACAATACCTGGCGAGACATCTGGAGGCCAGCTCGCAGTGTATGGGTCGCAGTGGTCGAAGGGATCTGAAGTCTTGAATGCAGTTAGCAGTAGCGGCTGCGATCTTCTTGGAGCGCGATCTGCAGGTATCAATCTTTTCTTGAATTTTCAGGAACTGACTTGTCGATTTGGCTCTAAAATCGAATTACTGTTACTAGCAATGATGTGGAAGCATCACGCGCACAGTTCTTTGGGATTGAGTTTGTATTTTTCGTCCATGTCAGGGAAGTAGTCGAGTGAGAAATGATCTCCCACTTTCTGAGCCAAACAGCCTGCTGTCTCTTTCTTGGTCACACTGATAAGTTTTTCGTTTACACACTTTCGGGTCGACCTTTTCCCCATCACCACGTTGTCACGGATGAACTTTCCTAGCTGGAATTATAAAGCAGATTTTGATTAGGCTAACGTCAAGCACGCGTTTTACTCCTTCGCATATCTGACAGACTTCCTTTTCGCGCGATGAACTCTTTTCTCGGCCGTTTAGTTTGCAGAAGGGACTAAATTATTGAAAATTAGTAAAGAACACCTCAAACTGGCTGCAGGTAACTTACTCATCACAAACTCTAGCGTGTGCGCTGATACTTTCGGTATATTCAGTCTCCAGTTTTCTTAGATTTCTGTAGCCGCGATCTTGGTATTCTGTTTTGAGACATTTCAAATAACCCTCGAATTTTTCTTTGCACGCCGACGCAAGGTATGTCTAACAGAAATTAAAGTGAACGTAGATAGAGTGAAGAGTTAGAGTTGCATGTAAACTTACACAAAGTAAGAGGAGGACGGTGGCTCGCATCCTGAGTCCGCGACTGCACGTACTACAGTAAATCTGAGATGGCGAGCGACGAGTAGAGTGACCCGACGGCCGTTGGTTGCGCAAAATCGACGGAACTACCGGTTGGCCTGGCCTTTCTACTGGCACTGGATTTAATAGGGCGTAAGATCGGCCACCTACATACTCGCCATCCACCTGCCCACACACGTCTGGATGGCGGTGCCCGTGCCGGAACAGACAAAACAAAACTTGTTTGCATAGAGTTCTTACTTTTTATGCCACTCACACTGAACTTAACAACACCACTGCTCAATTAATCAGGGAATAGTGAGACGCGTCTGACAGAAAACGGCGTATCCTATGTCACACTCGGCCAACCTCCACTTTCTCTCCGTCGCGTCCAGAAGTGTACAGCCACCAGACACTGCTCCGATCAGATCCCATCGGAAGTGCAGTCTAGCAAACAAAACTCAGTCAGGTATTATTGTTCAGTAGCTGAGTCGGCTCATCTCATAGATTCAATTAGGTGAGACCCTCAAATTGTTGCCATACCGGCACAATTTGGTTGCCCAGCCCAGTTTCTAGAATTGCACGCCGTCCAAGTTGTAGCTTTAAGTCTGGGAAATAATATGTACTTAAACAGCTACTGTACAGGGTCTGTCAAAAATATCCCAGCAGATTTTTCACTGCAGCAACCGTAAATTCAACCGATTTGAATCAATAATTTTTTGAATGAAAGATAAATGGAGTCTAAGGCCTGTGCACGTGCCGGACGGTTGACTCAGGCGGCTTTTCTTTTATTTGATTTCCCTTAATTTCCACGTCAACTGTAACGATTTTTATTATTCTGTTGCAGTTCATCATATAAAAACAGATTCATGCTGCTGAGGGCTAACGAGACCTTTCTTGTGGAGTAATCGAGCGTGTTTGTCACCAGTAAAGCCTCATTACTTTTTAGCCATCTGCAGTAAGAATTTGGTTTATTGTGAAGTGCAACGGAATTCCTCTTGGTCACTGCCAAAATCACTATTATGACTTTGAGGGCAAATATCTCAACAATTAGCCAAAGTATTTTAATACAAATTTATCAATCCTTCAAGAATTTATTTATCTTTCACTAAAAACAGATTTGCCCAAATCGGTTGAGGTTTACGATTGTTACAGCAAAAGACTGATTATTGTTACAGCAGTTGTAGCAGACATGGGCAAAGGGGGGGCTGAGGGGGGGGTTGGCCCCCCTCAGGCTCTGACCTACCCCCCATCAGCCGGCCGCTCCCCCCATCAGGAATTTTTTGGAAGAATTTTGTATAGAAAACTATGATAAATATATGCCTGGATTAGGTGTAAATGAGCTCAGAATAGCTTATTTTAACTTATTTTAATGAAAAATAAGCCAAAAACCCTTGATTTTAGCCAAAAATCGGACTTTTTGGCTTACCACCCCCTCAGCCCCCCCTCAGGCGCTCCTACCCCCCCTCAAGCCCCACTCAGGAATTGAAAATTCTACCCCCCATCAGCCGAAATGCTAGCCCATGTCTGAGTTGTAGCCTAACGAAATAACAAATGTTGCGGCAGATTTTGCTTTTTTACCAAGTAATATGTAAATAACCTTCAGAAACGCATCTAAAACTTATTCTGGGCATAAAATAGACAGGCGTGATTCATTTCTCTTATTTTTGCATAGTTTTCTTTCCTACCTCCACCGCAAAAGGGGTGTACCCAGCCTACACCCCTGAGTGAGTACGCTACCGGAATTCACCTACTACTGTACACACACACGTACAGTAGGTACACACTCCTCACAATAGAGCAAGGATCGTTAGAGCGAGAATAAACAATATATTCAATTCTTACAGGGGGTTTGATTCTGTTTTGTACAATGATTTGTCCAACCACATTTCCGACTCGGGCTTTTCGTCAAAATTGGAGTCACGAAGACCAAGCCAGGTTCTTTGAACCTGGTGCGTCAACCTGAAGAAAACATTTTATGTTCTTGAAGTAAGTATGGCCGCCAACAGATTTAATTGTCGTTGTCTCCAGAAGCTTTAAAACCTTGGACAGACGAATTTTCAATTTAATAAAAACCATTTTTTCTAATGCGAAATTTTTCTGAGAATTAAATGGTGGCACTCCCAAGTCTCTCCAAAACATGGGAAGTGCGCAATTCGCAATTTCCTGAACCGTACATTTTTCAAAAAATTTAATTTAAAAATGACGAAAAGTGGATTTATAATAGTTCTCCAATATTTTAAAAGACAGGGATGCCGGTCATACTTCATCGGAAAGCTGACAGTATTATTATATGCAAAATGCTATATGTCTGAGAGCTGATATTATATACAGTAGTACCACCACAGGGCACTATTTAACTATCCGGACATTTTCGCCGTTATAGGGGAGTAATCATTTGGTGGGGGAAAAGGTTCACTAATTCCATGTCGTACCCGTTTTAACTATTGTACTTTAGGGGAGTAATGGGCTACTATTGTACTTTAGGGGAGTAATGGCACTCTATTGTACTTTAAGGGAGTAATGGCACTCTATTGTACTTTAGGGGAGTAATGGCACTCTATTGTACTTTAGGGGAGTAATGGGCTACTATTGTACTTTAAGGGAGTAATGGGCTACTATTGTACTTTAGGGGAGTAATGGCTAGTACGGATTTCGGCCGCGTAAAAGGCGCCCGCCGCGAACTTTCTCACTGCCTTTATAAATTTGACGCTCCAATTTTACTATTTTACTTTAGGAGAGTAATCGCACTCTATTCCCCCCCCGAGACAGGTTAAGGGACCCCCCCCCCCGACCAAAAATACAAGTGGTGGTAGTGGCTCCAGTATTAACAAACTGGGTCAGAAATCACTAATTTTTAGCCAAAAATTCACTTGAAAAGCCTTTGGAAACCGAATTTGGCGTTTCCACTGCTGATATTTAAGAAAAATCGGTGTTTTTGGAAGCTCTTTTTGTCATTTTTTGCTTGTTTTTAGCTTTAAAACGCTATTTGGCAGCTTAAAATAGCGATTTTTAGCGTCCTTACTGAAAAAAAACGTGCTAAAAACGCATTTCTAGGCGTTTTGGAGCTTTTTGAAATTTCGGACCCCCCACCTGGACGAAACCCCCCCTCGACCCCCCACCTGAGGAAACCCCCCCCCTACCCCCCTCCCCCCAGGTCGGCCCGGAGCTGTTACATGTATGCTCACCACACAGTTCACACAGGTGCTCTGGCTGCTAACAGATTAGTGCAGTGTAGCCTACGCTTTGTCTGAGCCTGACCTCAAGGCAGCCGCAGCCAATCGCTGTTTAATCGTTGTCAATTATTCAACCAAGAGGCCAACAAACAAGCGAAAGCGACAAAGTGCCGCATAATTGCTGCAATTTCTGAAAAAAGCCCAGTCTTGCGTTAATACAGTTTATTATTGTATAATTTTATAGTTAGTACCTTCAAAATTTAATTTCTGAAATAGATATGCACCAAAACAGTAAAATTTCAAAACGGAGGAAACCGGAAAATTAATGGAGGAAACCGGAACGGAGGAAACCGGAATGGAGGAAACCGGAACGGAGGAAACCGGAACGGAGGAAACCGGAACGGAGGAAACCGGAACAAACCA
>JASANB010003550.1:0-31567 GCA_030248155.1 Sabatieria punctata
GTGCGGTTTCTTTCAGTGGCGTATCCAGGATTTTGGAAAGGGGGGAGGGGTGTAAAATTGAAAGTGCCTGGTTGGGCCGCTGTCCAACCAGGGTAAGAAAATTTAGCAAAATTAGCCTTCAAAAACGCGTTTAAAACGCATTCCGAGCTTAAAACTAACAGAAACTACAAGTTTTAGTAGTTTATAATGGCCTGGTTGGGCTTCTGCCCGACCAAGGCGAGAAAATTTTGAAAATTTGGCCTTCAAAAACGCATTTAGAAGGCATTCTGAGCACAAAATAGACAGTTTTAGTACATAATTCATTAGTTTCTTATATTTTTGACAGACTTTTTCTTACTACCTCCACCGCAAAGGGGGTGTACACACCCTACACCCCCCTGGATACGCCACTGGTTTCTTTTGTTTGCAATTGCCAGTTGAAAGCCATCATAGGACTTGGTTCAGAATTTTGCCCTCACTAGGCAAACTGGGGATTGAAAACATGGCTTCAAGCCTTAGTGCATACCAACTGAAATTAGAGCGATCAGCAGCTGGGGAAATGGTCCGGCCGCTGACCGAATGGACGACGAAATTCAACCCAGCCGACAAGAAAATCAAGTAATCGCCGATCCACGTAGAATTTGTTTTGGACAAGTGCGCCCACCTATAGTATAAAATGAACACAAAATTTTACTTGATTCAATTTCTTAATGTACGGTCAACTGGGGGGACTATACTGTGGACACTCGTTTTCTTTTGCGGCTAAGCTGTCCGGACAATAAGTAAAAATTCTCCGTGATACTTTTTTATTGATATTTTTGTTTGAAGTATGTAAACGTACTTCGTTTCAGGTTTCAATAAAATGGTAATACTGCACATTAGGGCCCGACCGGATATCCGGATCCGGATCCGGCCGGATATGGCCATATCCGGGTCCGGTACCGGATCCGGATATTACCTGCCGGATATGCCGGATATCAGTCACAGATGAGAAAACGTGATTTTTTACGTATTTGAACATAAATATTGCATTCGACCGTCCAGAATTGACCAGGTCAGAAATTTGCGGCAGTTGTATGGTTCTAAAAACAGTTTTTCAGCTTGCCAGGAAGTATTTGAGTGCTCCTATCGGTACGGTAGCTAGCGAGTAGACCTATTTCCTCAGAGAATTTCAATTTGTACAATGTAGTCTTAGTTTGTAGTTAAAAATTTTCGCGAAAATAATTTGTAGTCTTAGTTTGTAGTTGTCAAATTCAGGTCAAAAAATATGTAGTTTTAGTTTGTAGTCAATTTGTAGTCAGGTTACCAAACGTCACAAATTTTATATTACTGCAAAACTAAGACAAGAATTTCCAAAAAAATGTTGTTGTTTAACAAGTATAACTTGCGTTCTTTGAACTACAATTATTAGATGTTGTTTTAAATCAACTGTTATAGAACAAAGAAATGTATATATGCGGTTTATTGCATTCTAAAAAATTTTAAGTTGATCAATGATATCCGGCATATCCGGATCCGGATCCGGTAGAAATTTGTATCCGGTCGGGCCCTACTACACATCGTAGGACGTCCGCGGTAATAGTAGCTAATTTTAGAGTGGTTATTTCTGGTGTGTGTACAATATTAGCCATCTGAACTGATGGTCTTACTACGCCCTGTACGTACTCTACGTACACGTTATCTGTGCCAAAAACAACCCAGCAGATTTTTTACTGTAGCAACCGTAAATCTCAACCAATTTGAATGAATCTTTTTAAATCAAAGGCAAATCAATTCTTGATGAAGGATTGCCGAAATTTTTATCCAGGTACTTTGCTTTGTTTCTGAGATATTTCTCCTCAAAGTCAAAACAGTGATTTTGGTAATGAACAAAAGGGATTAGCAGATTTTTTTAAATTTTGCAACCGTATATCTCAACCGATTTGATTGAATCATTTTTGAATGAAAGACCGATAAATTCTTAACAGATTGGTGCAGTTTTTATCAAGATAACTTGCTTGGTTCCTGAGATGTTTGTCAAGCAAGTTATCTTCGTAAACGTTTCACCAAACTTTCAAGAATTCATCTATCTTTCATTTAAAACATATTCATTCAAATGGGTTGAGATTTGCGGTTGCCTTGCCACAGTAAAAAATCTGCTGGGTTGTTTTAATCACTCTTGTTCATTGCCAAAATCAGTGTTTCAAATTTGAAGGCAAATATCTCAGGAACCAAGCTGAGCATCTTAATGAAAATTTTACCAGTCTGTCAAGAATTTATTTGTGTTTCATTCAAAAAGAATTATTCAAATCGGTTGAGGAGATTTACGGTTGCTACAGTAAAACTTCAGCAATGTTGTTTTTGGCACATCCTGTACTACGTATATGCCTAAACGTAAGATGTACCTTAGAAAAGAAAATACTGCAAAAGTTGTGTGTTTCTTTGCCGTGTTATTTTTTGTCGTATTTTCTGTTCTACAATCGAAAACGGTTGTGCATCGCAAGTGGAAAGCCAGTCGGAAAATAGCACCTCTGGCCAAACCTTGTGAACTTCTTATGGCCTTTGGAGACAGTTTCACCGATGATTTTAAGAGTGCCAACGATACACATGGATATCATAAACATTCGGACGGGTCTGTCTGGCCTAATTATTTGGCTTCCATGCTTGGTTGTCGATTGGTCCAAAATTGGGCTTACTCTGGAGCGCTCAGTGGACACAGCAATAATCATATGGCTGAGAAATGGGGAGTTTTATGGCAAGTAGAGCAGTATCTAATATCAGTTGATTTTAACGTCGACCAGTCAACCATAGTTGCAATCCAGGCCGGAGGATTGAACGATTTGCTACGGTTGGCTGGAAGAAATACCTTTGATTTCTCAAATTATGAGCATGCCACAACTTTAGCGCTAGAAAACAACTTACTTTGTCTCCGCTTATTGTTGAAATGCGGAGCAAACAGAATAATAATCAGTGATATCTTTGAAGCTATTTACCAAGCTCCATTTTCAAGTGGAAATTGGTTCGCTCCGCACAGAACAACGTTCATGAGATTTCTGTTGAAGCTGAACTATTTTCTGGCTATCGAAGTTGAGAAAATAAGAATCCACAGTCCACAATCGAAGTTGTCAAAGTTGATTTTGGCAAAAACTTCCAAATTCTGGAATTATTCATCATCTCTTCCCGTTGATTTGCCCAAAAATTACACAGGAAAAATCTGGCACGATCCATGGCATTTTTCATCGGAACTTCATAGGTTTTACGCTCAAAATATGTTTGATGATTGGCAACTGAGTTGATTATTATCAATGCCAGAATAAAACAACAACACGACAAAGCGATGTCTTACTGAGGGCATATAAAACTTATGTTCGCCCTATAGTTGAATCAGGATCAGCTACAGCTGCTACAGCTGTATTTGGAATCCCTATCTTTGTAAGGATATTGATGCCATTGAAAAAGTACAAAGATATTTTACGCGGAGATTATTTTATAGATGCGGCTGGTCTGAGAGACCATATTTAGAGCGTATTACAACACTGGAACTCGAAACGTTAGAAAAACGACGGGTAAAAACAGATTTAATACTATGCTATAAGATAAAAAATAGATTAATTGATTTGAACCCTAGCGATTTCTTTGAGCTTAAACAGCGAAAATCGCGCGGACATTCACAGATGATGAAAGTGCAGAGTAGTCGTATCAACGTAAAGAAGCATTTCTTTGCAAATAGAGTAGTTAACAATTGGAATCTGCTAACGGAAGAGCAGGTGGCTGCTTGCTCGGTAGGCCTATTTAAAGACAAATTAACAATCAGTAATCGAGGATTGCGGTTTGCGTAAGTGCACTGCCAGCAAACCGCTTTGCACTGGAGCTTCTCTTTTGTCCTGGTCGCCATTCTGTGAACATGTTATGTTACTAACAACGTGTGCAATAAACCTTATTAATAAAAATCCATTCGAATAAGAGTGTTTGGGGGCGATTCACTTCACTGTATAACTATTTACGCTCCCTCATTCACGCTCGGTTAAAAACCAGATAATAAATGGAATATCTGTCTGGTCTGTCTTGGGCTTGTTCCTTTTTGTTACTCTAAACTTACTTAGTAAACTTACTTAAATATATGTACTTTTTGTGAGCTTCAAGTGAACTGTTCCGCGATTGCAGACATTCGGTCTTTCAACGGTCAAACGGGAAGACGCAAAGTAGGTAGTGGTGGAATTAAAGGATATATAGACGGACGGAAAAAAGGACCATTCTGGCCAAGTGAACGAGCGGCCTGAAGAAATCGCAGTACTTCAAACGTTTTTGTTGGTGTAGATGAACTGCAAACGTTTACGGATCTAAACTACGTACGATCGATCCGCGTGCACGGTAAAAATATAAGAGCCGTTTTTCTATACCACGCTGACGCTGGGATGCCAAATCCACTGGGGATCCGGTGATCTGAATCAGTATTACCGTAATTGACTACACGCGTGGTCAGTGGCCGATAGAGGTAAAATCGGTCGCCTGCCATTTTTAAAGCACGGTAACTGCACTTGACGCTCGCGACGCTTCACGTAAAGCGTTCTGTTTGTTTTGTTTTTTATTTTAAAAATTTAAAAAGTAGGTATAAGGAAAAAGTTATTCTTACAGGTAACCTTTGTTATTGTCAACTAGTTAGTACCACGAAACCAAAGTGCCACTGTTCGGTCGATTACCGTACTTTCTGAAACTTGCTCGAACCTGGTCTGGTGGATCTTTCGTAGTTAAAAATTTCTTTTCCTCTGCTCAACGAACAAACATAACATGGCGCAATCTTAGAGATACCGGTGGATTTAGCTGAAACTTCTTGTTCTTATTAGGTCTAGGGGTATCCATACATGACCGCTGTAATCGATTCCGACACTTCCGGATTCTGATTGAGCCAGACCATATCACTTTGGGAGCTGGATTACAGTATCAGGGCAGTGGCGTATCCAGGATTTTGGAAAGGGGGGGGGGTGTAAAATTTTGAAAGTGCCTGGTTGGGCCGCTGCCCAACCAGGGTAAGAAAATTTAGCAAAATTATCCCTCAAAAACGCGTTTAAAACGCATTCCGAGCTTAAAATTAACAGAAATTACAAGTTTTAGTAGTTTATAATGGCTAGAAAATTTTGAAAATTTGGCCTTCAAAAACGCATTTAGAAGGCATTCTGAGCACAAAATAGACAGTTTTAGTACATAATTCATTAGTTTCTTAAATTTTTGACAGACTTTTTCTTCCTACCTCCACCGCAAAGGGGGGTGTACACACCCTACACCCCCCTGGATACGCCACTGTATCAGGGTAAACTTTTCGGAAGGTGTCAAAGTCGATTACAGCGTTAATGAATACCCCATTCAATAAGTTTAAGCAAAATCATTTGGCCTGCCAAGATCGCTAGGTAGAGGTACCATATGGTCCCCTCACGTTCGGGCTCTGTGGTGGTATAACATGGCACCGGTACCGTGTATGGCCTTAAGTGCCAGGCTGTAAGAGTTGCTTTACATCGTTACGCAAGTAACTGTCTGAAATTGCTTTGTAGCTGTACTGCCAAGCAGCGTTTCTCTCCCCAAATTCACATCACAACAGTGCGTTGAAGCAACTACCAAGGTATGTAGATTTAGACGACACTCGTGCTGCTAAAATGCTATAATTATTACATTTGCGATGAACCGTAGTTTTAGTCGCAAAAATAACGGTGGGAAATTTTATTCGCATTTTGGTCGCATTTGTATTGGGCACTACTGACGACGACGCGTCAATTGACCCGTAGAGTTCGAAAGATAAAGAGTGCCAACTTGCGCCCATAGGCCGTTTGCGCGTTACAGATCCTGGGCTCCGCTCGCGGGTGCTGCCGCCAGTCGGCGGCCCGTGTGTTTGATTTCGCCTTGGCAGCGGGCGGCTTCGCTTCTTTTTAGTTGCAAGCAAGTGAATTGTTGTTCGTTTTTAACCCAGTTAAGTTGATTTTATTGGCTTCTCTCCTCAGACTGCTTCTGCTTTTTTTGCTGGTTGCAGCTATATCTAGGTAGATATCATCACTTAGTTTTCTCCAACTTTTTGTCTTTGCTTGTAAATGAGTCTCTCTTTACAAACTGTCATTTCTCTTGTTATTGTCAACCAGTTTGCCGCTGCCCGCTGCTATTGGTGCTTGCTGCCGGCAACCAGCGCGGTGGCCTCCTCTCAACCATCGTTAGTGGCCCCGGTCTCTGCTGACGACAACGAGCCGCAAGCTAAAAAGCCCAAGCTAGAGTGGGATGATGTGCTGGCGAAAGTGTGAAACACTTCTCTCACTGATTCCGACCCAATCACAAACGCTACCAGGACATCTGGGCCTTTCGTGACTCTGTGGCCGCTCGCGCTGGTGCGGAAACTGATGATTCAAGTGGCCGACTATCTACGCATGATTCTGTTTGCTGATCGTAGCAAGGGTGGATGGATGGCTGTGGACGCCTACCGCGGAACGGAATTGTCCCGCGATCGTGGCGATGAACGCCGAATGCAGCAGGCCGACCGCGATACGCAGCGGAAATTACTGACAATCGCACCAATCGCAAGGCCGCTCTCAAGCGCACCGCTCATGGTTCTTCAGTGCTTCTCTGCTCAACCTCAACCCATCGCGACCCTTTCTCAGTAGAGGCGGTGGCCAGCCGCCGCGTTTCTCTGGTCGTCAGCAAGGCTATGCCGGGCCCAGCACCTCCCGGCTATGTTTCGACTGTGGCGGAACGGACCACTGGGCGGGCTCGCCGCAGTGTTCCAACTCACGCTATTTCCAATCAATCAATCAATGAACTTTCTCTCTCTCTCTCCTTCTCTCTCGGCGCTTTTGCGTAGTAAAGTAAATAAACGTTTTATGTCGGAACGTACGTAGTGTAGATATGTATAATTCATTTTGTTATGCTGCGTAGCGGTGAAAATGAAGTGATCTGTCCATGTTTCTAGAACTCTGTGATTGACCAACGCGAGGTCGGGCGGGCACAAATGATTCCCGGCCCATTCCCCCCCCACCCGGCGCTGCCGCGGCGGGTTACTGTAATATTGCTACATGTGAAACAACACAAAGCGCGCGAAGTTTAAACGACTTCGCAGAGAAGTGGTAGTAAAAGCACTAAAACAGAACAGCTTAAATCTCCAAGTAGTTGCAATTTTTATAAATACCGATACCCGGTATGCCAATTATTTTCAGAATACCTGCCTGCAAGTGCAAACATCCCTCCCCTTTGCTGTTATCAGGTACGGTGCAACGGCAGCTCCAGTTCCGTTCCCATTTACGTATTTACCGTCACCGACTTTTGGAGGCCTGGGTTGGGTCTGGGCCTGACAATTTTCCAAATATAAAAGTATACAGACAGTAAAAGTATTTTCCAAATATAATATAAAATCCAAATATACAGACGCATCAGTATAGGCACGCTCTGGAGGGCCTGTTTTCCAAACATAAAAGTACCCCTAGGGGACGCATCGGTGTAGGAAATCTCCGGAGGGCCTGTTTTCCAAACATAAAAGTACCCCTAGGGGACGCATCGGTGTAGGAAATTTCCGGAGGGCCTGTTTTAAAAACATAAAAATACCCCTAGGGGACGCATCGGTGTAGGAACGCTCCAGAGGCCCTGTTTTAAAAACATAAAAATACCCCTAGGGGACGCATCGGTATAGGAACGCTCCAGAGGCCCTGTTTTAAAAGCATAAAAATACCCCTAGGGGACGCATCGGTATAGGAACGCTCCGGAGGGCCTGTTTTAAAAACATAAAAGCACCCCTAGGGGACGCATCGGTATAGGAACGCTCCAGAGGCCCTGTTTTAAAAACATAAAAATACCCCTAGATGGACGCATCAGTATAGGCACGCTCCGGCGAGCCTGTTTTAGAAACATAAAAGAACTCCTAGAGGCGCATTTTCCAAATATAAAATCATTTCTGACCTCTCAAAAACCTCAGCGGAGGGGAAGAAAAATATATTTTCACACCAAACATAGAGCAGATAGCGCATACCGTAATCCGGCCGCGGCAGCGCCGGGTGGGGGGGGGAATGGGCCTCCTCCCGGCACAAATCGCCTCCCCAAAAAGTTGGAAAGTTAGAAAATGGAAAATATAAAAAATGGAAAATGTTTCCAAACAATTTGGAAATTAGGAAAACATGCACAAGAACAACCAACATACCAGATGCAAAAAAATTTGCACATCGGTAACGCCGACAATTCGCCAACGTTCTCCGAACGTGAATCCTCCTTCCGTTGCACCATCTATAAAGAATGGTTGGAGGTCGTGGTTTTGTATCTCTGGTAGGTTAACTTAATTGTTCGTTTTCGTGTTGCATGTTAGCATTTCATAAACAATGTTTTCAAATCTGTGTAGCCTCAAAACATCGCATGAATGTTTATCTATGAAGTTTATCGAATTACGGGTGTGCTGCCAGCTATTTCAACCCTTTATCGTCGCGTTCGTGGACGTAGTGAAAACAACCGAGCTGGGAGACCGATTGCGAAAGGGGACCCGAGACAGATTCCGGAAACCAAGGAAAGCAAGGATGTTAGTTCGTATACATATTTAATGGTGCTTGCTTTTACTTTAAAGTTAAAGTGTTTTCTCTTTTTGGTCAACATTGTGACTATATACTTACGCTGCCTGCAATTTGGAAATCGACTTCTGAGATCTATGCTAACAAACAAAATCTAACAAAAATAACCCGATTAACTGTCATAAACTCGATTCCGAATCTATGTTAGCTTAGATTTAGGTCTGTTGTCAGGTCACCGAAAGGTGATGACAAGTAGATAAATGGGTAGCATCGTGGGATGGGAAAGCAAAGGGAGTTTGTGCAGAAGGCCACAGAATACGAGTTCTTCAGCTTTGACTTGCACAAAGTGAGATTTTTTATATTTCGACTTCTTGAATGAAACAATTTTGCGACAAGCAATCGTTTCCAGCATGAGCTGTTGCGCTCACTTTCTTTATTTTGACCTTAGTACTGCTTATTTCCCTTCACTTATGGTGTAACCTGCGATTTTCCAACTTTCCTACTTTCGAAGAGGCGATTTGCGTTGTAACATTGGAAAACCCGAAAAACTTGGTGTACCACTGTGTATCGCACGTCCGCACGTTTCCTTTCCGTGGTGCGTCGTTGGTATCTCCCGATCAAAGTGGCCCATTGTTTAGGCGGTCTGTACCAAAGTGGTCCAAATGCAATTTCAGATTTTTCGGCTTCTGCAAAGCTGTGAAGTGAAACAGAGTCTTCTTTAAGCACATACACATGACCTAACGTAAAAAACCGAAGATTCGGATTAACCTATTCCTTGTTTGGCAAAAGGCCGTTTTCATTTCGCTCCCGTATTCCTTGAGGTGGCTATACTGTTGCTACGGGTATTTGAGTTTGAATTGGGTATGGGTATGGGTAGGTATTTTTTAAAATACCCATACCCGGGTATGGGTATGGGTAGGTATTTTAAAAATACCCGGGTATCGGGTATAAATCGGGTATTTTTCATTAAAATTTCGAAATTCCCTAAAATGTCTAATTTTAATAGGTTATTATGCTAGACTAATCTATTTTAAAATATGCCATTTAAACAGCAATTATGTACCCAACTGCTAATGTAGTAACCCCTAGGTTTATTTTACAGTTACTGGACCAGTTGGGGGAATTTTCGAATACTACAAAGCATTTTGGTAGATAACATTGGCGAAACAGCTAAATCAGCTTTCAGGAGTGATTTCAAAATATTTTTTTCTGATACAGAGTCAACCACATAGTACAGAGTTGCATATAGAAATTCTAGATTGCTGACAATACAATACCTCCCTCAGGATCAACAAACAGATGAAATGCATAGAAATGCCTTGTAATTAAACCTTCAAAATTAAGTCCAACAAAATTACTAGCCTAAGTAGGCTGTACTTATCCTCAAAGGGATAACAAAAATAGATGTTCGATTTCTATTAGAACTAGACGAGAGGCGAGAAGCCAGTTAAACTGTATGCAAAAGATTTTTATGTACTGTATTTACTACATTGTAAAAATGCATTTTCGGTCAAATACCGTGTTTTATGCCATACACGCATAGACGTTCCTGGACGTGGGCGCACCCACCAAAATTCCCGCTACCTCCCCCCGTATCTGTAGGCCGACTCCCCTCCCCACCCGACTTAGGCCAGACCCCCCTCCCAAAATTTTGCCTCAGACCCCCCCCCGGCCGGCGCCAGACCCCCCAGCCCCCCTCCCCCATCGGCGGATGACCTGTTATATGTATGCCCCCAACCCATTTTTCCAGCCCATGTATGAAGAGTGTGATGCACATATGGCAAAAGCAGTGGCGTAACCAGGATTTTGCAGAGGGGGTGTAAAATTTTAAAGTTGCCTGGTTGGGCCGTTGCCCAACAAGGGCGAGAAAGTTCCGCAAAATTAGCCTTCAAAAACCTGAGCAATTCTGAGTTTAAAATGGAAAGAAATTACATGTTTTAGTCGTTTAAAGTGGTCTGGTTGGGCTTCTGCCCGACCGACCAGGGCGAGAAATTTTTGAAAATTTCGCCTTCGAAAATGCATTTAAAAGGTATTATTCTGAGCATAAAATAGACAGTTTTTGTACATAATTAATTCAGTTCTCTTATCTTTGTCTAATTTTTCCTCTCTACCTCCACCGCAAAGGGGGTGTACACACCCTACACCCCCTGGGTACGCCACTAGACAAAAGCCATAATTCTATCCAACACTTGCTTGAGAGAATTTTTGCAGTTTATACAGAAATTAACGGGCATGTTTGCGCTATTTTTTCTAAAAAATACCCATTCAGATACCCGGTATTTTTCAAAAAATCGGGTATACCCGGGTATGGGTATTTCAAAAAGTACCCGGGTATGGGTATACCCGATTTCAGGTAGTTTTACTCAAAAATACCCAGTTTCGGGTATGGGTATGGGTATACCCGATCAACAGTAGGTGGCTAGAAGAGAAGGAGGAGCAAGAGGAAGGATGGTGAGAAAGAGAAAGAATGTGAGAACGAGAGTGATGAGGCGAAAGAGAGTGGTGAGCACTAAGATGAAAAGGAGAAAGAGGTTGAAGAGGACGATGAACAGGAGGAGAATGAGTAACAACTTCGTAGTAATTCGTGCATTTGCTTAGCAGTTGTTCCTTAGGTCCGGTTTTTGTGGATTGAAATATTGAAATAACCGTGCTAACGCAATCCATTAAGCGAAAATGGTCCAGACCAGAACCATTGTTAAGAATAGCATTTACGGTGTAGTCTATTGTATCTTTTGGAATCACCAACATAGTTGAACAAATGAGAATCCGCAGTCCCTAAACACCACAGATAGTAACGGTGATTCCAAAAGGGTTATACAGGAAAAGAAGGTTGCCGACGAACTTAGACAGACAGACAGACAGACAGCAAGTGCCACACCGGGTTAGGGTATGAATGTTGAAATTAACGGACAGACCGCCCCAATACAGCAAGCAACAGGTTATAAAAGAAAAGCAACCGTTGAAAAAACGTTGCCGGATTTAAGAGTGCATTCCCGGATCAGTTGGAAAGTCTTGCTACGGGAGGAAGACGGACACTGTTGGTGTTGAGCAGAGTTAGCATCTGATAGCGTCTATACATAGCATAACAGAGAAAGCTGTGAGAAAGACACAAGCGGACTCGTACAACGAGCAACAGTGGTGACTTCCTCGTGTGAGTTTGATTTACGTACCCAGAATTCCAAGCAGACATAAAAAACAGTTTCTTTGTTATACGCACTGCTGAATCAGGGTTGTTCGGTATAGAGTAAACGCTAAAATTTCTGTTACCTCTCTTCTTAGACCGCTCTGTACGCAATCGTGAAACCAAAAAAAAGTAAAAGGCCCAGCAAAATCCGTGCAATAAAAGAAGCAAGCAACATAGTGATGAAGGAATCTGAAGGTCTGTCACTTGGGCAGCAGTAAATTTCCAATGTTTGGAGATAAATTACTTCATCATCTATCGAAATTACCTGTTGTGCCTGCATTTTCTTCTTGTGCTTGGTCAAGAACGCTTGAACCATGAACTGCTATGCTTGTGACTCTGAAGCCCAACAAACACGAAATTGTGTCAGCCAGGTCTCTTTCCGACAGAATTTCCCCCGCTTCGTATTGATAGATTACCTGCGGTATTTCTTTTATTCCCAAGGAACGCCGAATCCCGTCTTTGGACGACCACGGCCACGACGTTGCATTTTAGACGAATAGCTAAATAAACTGGAACTACTTACAAATCTTCCCACTACAAAAAGTCTGAAAAACACGTCTGCACCAGCACACCGGAAGAATCAGTCAGGATTTCCAAAAATAAATGGAATTTTTGTTGTTTAGACGGTTTCACGCGTTGAAAGACCGTAGAAGCGATCGCAAAATATATCTAACGGGCCAGCTAAATTTTGTTCGATTTGCTAAATAAATCTACCGCCTGCTAAATAGCGCTAAATATTGATCCGGAGATCACCGGCCCGCACCCCTTTCCGTCCGTTTTTCTGGGGAGGCGATTTGTATACGCGCCACGCGAGGTGAGGTGTGAAGAGTGAGAAGACGAGAGTTGTTTCTGTTGGTCAGAAAGAATGCCGATCAGTACACGAAAGTCGACCGCCGTCGGTTCAGCAGGTTCTTCGTCGACCCTGCCATCATCATCAAAGAAACGGTCGCCAGCCTCTCCGGCAAAGCCTAGAAGCTCCAGAGGAGTGAGACAAGGTCCGCCAGCCAAACGAGTGAGAACCGAGACGAAGCGCTTCGCCGAAGCTAAAGCAGAACTGGGATTGGAGGAGGAAAGTGTCGAGTATGCTACCAAGACAAACATTTAGATTGCTGAAACCGGTTCACAATAGTTATTTGAGGCGTTCGTCGGTCTCACCGGAAGAAGAAGGACGTCGATCTTTAGGCGACGAAGCCATTGAGGAATTCGTTCGCGAGAGCGGTTGCCCTGTCTACGCTTGCAATCGACAGACAGTTGAGGACATCTTCAAGCTTCTTCTGTTGCCAGCCGAAGTGGACACGGATCGAGTAAATAAATGCGGTCGGAAGTAAGTTAGTTAGTGTACAGACGAGTAAGTTGCAGGTGTGCGACCGGATCCCGCCTACCTACCCGGACACCGGCTACTGGTTGTTCGTGGTGGCGTTGGACTCGGTCGACCCCGACGACCTCTCCAACGATCAGCTAGGCAGATGGAACAAACCGAGCGGCCGCCGTCATTTCATAGCCAAGGATCTCGACGCTACGGACCCTAGCTGGCCGCTGCGCAGGATTGTCAAGGAGAAGGAACCGAACGCCAAGTGGGATTACTGTGTGCGGTGCAACCGGTACAGTCATCCCGGGGCTGAGTTGGGAAAGACGGTCTGGAAATGGACGTACATGGCTTTCAATGAAAACAACGACCTGCTCGGGCCCTATGCTGCGATCATTTACCAGGCAGATGTAAGTTGATGCTACCTTTGTCGAGTAGCAAATATGCACGCTGATTAAGTCGCGGTAGCGTTTTGGATTAACTTGTCCGTGTAAACATAGCTTTGCAAACGTCTAGCCTTGAAACGAAATTTTAAAATTAAAATGTAATTTAGAAATCTATGAAAAAATATATCCCTCGGTTGGCTTATTCGGTAGGGACACGGGACGTTTATTAGAATTAAGCAGAAAATACAGTCGTCTCTTCTGTTAACATGGCAATTAAATTAAGAATTCATACAAACTTTTCTAAAGCTAAATTGATCGACCGGACCGGATATACTTCACCGAGTGGTCAGAGTCGGCAACATAGTGCACATCTCTAATTCAAGGTTGCCAGCTGCGTGGCGGTCCTGTTTAAAACCAACCTGCTACATAACTGAGCCGGAAAAATTTGAACGGGTTGAATTGCCACCGAGCGGGGACAGGTCGATTTACCATAAACGGTCGAAAAATCGCTGCGAACTTGTCGATTTTTGTTGAAAGAAGTCGGCAAAGTTTCAGGCGAAGGAGGTCTCGGCAAGCAAGGGGGTGTTGTAAGGCCCAGCCAGGCCATAAGGAACTGATACAGCCAGGCACTTAGGCCATATAATGTAGCGGTTCCTTGTTAGGTACCGGTACCTGGGGTGTCTGCCACCCATAGGACGATTTTTTCAACCCCCTACGCCTCCGATTTTTCTGGCAAGAAATTTTTTCAGCAAATGTTACAATTTTTTTTAGAATTTCAGACACTAAAATTGCTAAAATCGCCTGTAAACCAGCACTTTTTAGCTGTATTTGAGCCCAAATTAATCCATAACTCCGATTGTTGAGCGTTTTAGTACCCAACCCAACCCCCACCCGGCCCGGTGCCATACCCCTAACCCCTGCCTCCATCGGCGATTGAGGATGACCTGTTACATGTACGGTATACGGTTCAGATAGCTTATATGGCGTTAAGCAAGTGTCTGAGTGTGATACCAAATAGTTACTGCTCAACACCAGCATAGCTGGTTTAGGTAACACCGGATCAACTGAATCAGGAGGCGGAGCCGACTTCTACTCCTCGGCAGCCGGCAATCAGAACGGGGGGAGCTCGGAAGACGGTGGAGGAGGACGGCGAGCCGGCCGCTCTGGAGCGCATCGGCGCGCGACGCAGCAGTCGGGCCAAAATAAAGCGCACCTACTGCGCGGCCGTTCAGACGCCGGCTTCCTTCAATGTGCAGCCGCCGCAGCCGGTAGTCAGGGAACAGAAGCCGAGGGAACAGACGGCAATGGAGATTCAGGTGTGGCAGGCACAGAAACGCCGCAACGACGTCGAGTACGACAAGCTGCATACGGAGAACGAAAAGATCAGACTGGAGATAGCTGTGTTGAAGGGCAAAAAGTTCAAGTTGGATCTTGAAATAGCCAAGTTGCGAACGGACGTAGACTCCAACTTGGTGGTTATGGAAGACGGCGCCGTTGGCTACGAGGAAACCTACGCTTGATTCCTGCACTGCACACGGCTCTGCTGTTTTTAGTACGTTGCATTATTATGTTGTTGTAAGTTTGTGGCTTTCTCATTTCTGGAGTAAGGACGAAGCAGTTATTATAGCATGAAATTGTGCGTCAGTGTAATATAGTGAACATAAAGTATCGTTGCAACAGCAAACTAAGAACAATGTTTACAATCAAATCAGAAGGTCTTGCTCTCCTCGACTAACACTACGTTGGGATCGGTTTCGGCCCGCAGTTTGGCCACTTGGACGTCGAGCTTGTATTTCTTGGCCTTCAACATGACCAGTTCTGCCTCAAGCTTTTCCGTTTCCACCTCAAGCTTCTTCGTCTCCACTTCATGCTTCCGTTTCTCCGTTTGCAACACCTGCAGTAGACATGCTACTTGTTCAATCGCACTGCTTCTGTCCGTCTACGTAAGGTGGAAGCCACCGAATGCTTCGACAGTTAGTCTAGCAAAAACAAACCAGGTGGTGTCAGGGTTCGTGCCGATCTAACGTTCCAAACTCCCCCGACAAAAGCCAAAATTCCTTGACATTTTCAAAAATTCTCATCAATCAGAACTTTCTTACCCAAAAACTGCTGTTATGCTTGTGTACACCTGCTGTCAACCGCCCAAGCAGGGCGAGAAAACCCAACCAGCACAGAAAATTTTGAAGATCAGCTTTCACAAACGCACTGATATTGACTAAACTATTGGCACCATTCATTTCTGATTCTACAACCTAGTCAATGCATATTTCAATGGAGTGGCTAACAAAATTTCCCACGACAAGACTCAAAATCCCCTGACGGCACAAACGCTGTTACCTGTAAAAGATTTGATCAGTTTGATCTACCTCAATTTGGAATACTTCAATCCTGCTGGCTCTGGAAGGAGGCGGGGCTCTGCCGGACAAGGCTGAGTCGTCCAATGACGAGTCGGCTCCGACCAGAGCACTGGAAGCTGACTGGTCCGTCCTGTCGCCCCTGGCTAAACTGCCGAGAGGCATGCGTCCCCTGGGTCGGGGTCTGCCTCCGCGCTTGGCTCCCGGTGTGCGCTGAGCCAGATTACTAATCTGAGAGGTGTTTTTGGGCAGATCTCTTGGATCGAAGTCTCCCAATATAGCTTGCGTGGTGGCCATTGCTTCCATAACTTCTTTTGGGGTCTGGTAGGCCAACAACTCTCGTGCTTGCTTCAGCGTGCTCCGCTTGGTTCGAACGTGCGGCTTGCCCTGTTTCGACGAGCCGTGAGGCAGACGAACGATGCTGTGCGGACCGGCCTAAACTGACTGTTTTCTGCACAGATCACTCTTCCAGTCTGCATACAAGCACCTGACAGCTAAAAGGCCTACCCCTCACCCCTACCTAGCCCCGAAACAGTTTAGTGACCTCCGACCCAAAAATAAAATGAGTAAAAGTAGCAGCTCCAGTACTAACAAACTGTCTCATTAATTTTTAGCTTTAAATCTGTTTAAAAGGTCTTTGGTAATGGAATCTGGCATTTCCGCTGCTGATATTTAGGATAAATAGGTGTTTTATAAGCCCCTTTGGTCATGTTATGCTTGTTTTAAGCCGCTACTTTTTAACCCCTACTTGGCATACTATATTGAATAAAACGTGCTGAAAACGCATTTCCAGGTGTTTTGGAGGCTTTTGATATTTTGGACCTCCCCCCCTGGACAAAAGCACTCCTACTCTACTCCCAACTCCGGATCGAACCTGTACATGTATGGCAAACTGGTTTTCAGAAGCAATCCTATAAAATCAAAGGGGCCGTTCAACCCGCTTTTCACAGTTTGGTGTCCTGTTCATAAACTCGTGAGGGTGACAATGACAAGAGCAGCAGTTAGAAGTAGGATTACCTCAGCCTCGTAGGTGATGACGCCGTAAGGTCCCAATAAATCGTGGTCTCTGTTGTAAGCCAGGTAAGTGCCCTTGAGCAGTCGCTTAGCGTCCGGCAATCCAGGATGTGCGTATTTGTTGCAGCGGATACAGTAATCCCATTCCTGCGGCTCCCTGTCACGTGAGACGTAGCGCACCGGTCGATGGACGTTGTCCGATTTAACGAAGTACATCTTGCGTCCGCTCGGTCGGTTCCACTTGCCCAGGTCGTCACAGGAAATGTCCTCTGGATCTACGTGCTCAAGACTGATCACGAACAGCCAGACGCCCATGTCGGGGTAGGACGGCGGAATACGGTAGCAGACCTACATTCACAATACTACACTACTGATATAAAATAAGATCATAGAGCGGGTGATACTTTGTCGGGATCGACTTCGGCAGGACACAGCATGAACCGGGCCACTCTTTCCGGAGTCAACTGCTCCGCCTCGTAAACTGGACACTGAGTGTCGGTCACGAATTGCTCCACCGCTTGCTCGTTCGGCTCCGCTTCCTGCACGAACAGCGACGACACTCCTGTCGTATCCCCATTTCTACAACTCTTCCTTTGTTCAGTTTGTTTAGTCTTCAGCTACGGCAGTTTAGAAAATGTTTGGGCCAAACTTAGGTTGACTGTTTGTTTACGCAATGACATTTTACATTGGCGGTTGGTAAAGTTCTGCAAGTTTTAGGCCGAAAACAAGGGTTCATACGGGACTGGGACCCTCAAATTTCGAAAATTGGGAAAACCTACTTTCGGAAATTTGGGGAACAGAAAATGTGGAAATCAGAAATTTTGGGAAATCAAGTTTTGGCCAAAAATTGTACATAAAAGTAAGAATATCTGGGATTGCACGAAAAGAGCTTTTACTTTTGCAACGTTTCGGCCTCGTACGGCGGCCGTTATCAGGCGGAGTGCCAAGCTGGCTAGGCTAAGTTAAACGGAGAGGCAAGAAAAACAGAAAACATATAACACCATGAATCAGATCATTGGAAAAATTCTACGCCAAGCGTTTGACAACTGAAGGGAAAGTCTATCATTGATCGCTGCTTGATGATGGGACTGAATGAAGAGGGATACCTTTGCCTGTCGTCTGGTGGTATCAAAAAATTGTACAGTTTATGAGTTATTACAGTCTAGCATAGATATTTGAACTATTTAGCTCAAACCGCATGCAGAAAAATGATACATTTCTCTTTCTACAATTGTCTAAAAGAATATTTTGAAGTAAAATTGACCTTCTACGCAAAAGACATAGCTGAAAATTGGGAGGCATCTTAGTTACCCTAGGCACTATATTTGTGTGAAATTTGGTTGAAATTACGTTCACATAGTGGCGTGCCACGAACGATCAAACTTGGAACACTTAGCATGAGACACCCTGTACAATAGGGTACCAAAAGAAAGTTAGAAAGAAATGCTCAAAACAAAACTGGAACTGCAAAAATTGTCTATGTACGCATGGAAGTGGACCAACTAAAAGTTAATCAATGCGATGAGAATAATTAGAATTACAACTCACTCAAACTGTTGTTCTTGATCAGCCAAAATCTGATCTTCCATTGTTGCTGAATCATCCTGAATAACCACCTCTTCCTCTACTTCCTGTGTTTGTTGAGTGGCGGGATCCGAGTGCTCAACACCTCTGCTAGACATAGTCTAAAACCTAGCGCCTAAATTAGAAATGCTTCAATCAACCGCAACTAAATATCGGCCTTTACAATTGCTTCTCATCTGCTAACGACCACACTTCAAACTGCTGCATGTTGCTCTAAATTTGACTCATCAGACAACAGATCAAACCAACCTAAAACTGAACTGAAGGTCCGGTAGAACTTTCGCAATCGATCAGCCAGCATTCAAATCCCTGCCTCAATTCTGCGCCCGACGATCGCTTAGGAACAACGCCTTCGCAACACGTAATCGGCAACCGGGCGTCGATCGATAATTAACAGCCATTCTGCGCGCTCTCAAACCGAACAGCCGGCCTATATCAGGATGGCGTTGCACGGCAATTTGGCGCCAAATACAAATCGCGTGACAAAAGATTTACTCAGACACAGACTCGAGAACGAAACATACTGTAAGCAGAAAAGCAGAAAACAGAGAATAATTACAAACTTTCAGACAAAGTCAGTAGTCCTCTTCATTTGCATCTTCGACGATCAGCACATTGGGATCGATTTCAGAGCGAAGTTTAGCAACCTCAATGTCGATTTTATACTTCTTGGCCTTTATCACCTGCAGTTCAGTCTTCAGTTTCTCAGTTTCCACTTCCAGTTTATGAGTTTCCACTTCGTGTTTCTTCTTTTCAGTTTGCAATACCTGAAATCTCAGTACTTTACTGTATTCCCGATACTTAACTCTCAGAGCCCACTAGGCGGTTTTGTATAAATTGTTTTCCCAAGCCTAAGCCTGGCACATGTAACAGGTCATCGGACGAACCTGCCGAGGCGTTATTAGGCTAATCCCAAATTTCGGGGAGGGGTGTATGTAGAGAGAGTACTAAAAAGCATTGTCACATTAGTTACCGGTACCATTATGTCGTTAAGTGCCTGACTGCAAGCCTAAATCGCAATTTTTTACAATGTCAGACGCAAAAATTGCTAAAGTTGCACTTGCAAATTAGCTGTTTTAGCCGGAAACCACGACTTTAAGCCTTTAATTGGGCTGACATCTAACCGGCGGGCTCAGACGACACCAATCCCCTTACTCTTTGAGTGATGTTACAAGTGTGCTGAATCGAATTCAACCTAGACGAACATAAACCTACGTTCGAAAGAATGTTTGAAGTTAGGGAGATGGGCCTCTAGTGGGAAGAGTCTCACACCAGTGGCGTACCCAGTGGTGTACACACCCTACACCCCCCCCTTTGCGGTGGAGGTAGGGAGGAAAAATTAGACAAAAATAAGAGAAATGAATTAATTATGTACTAAAACTATCTATTTTATGCTCAGAATACCTTTTAAATGCGTTTTCGAAGGCCAAATTTTCAAAAATTTATCGCCCTGGTCGGGCAGAAGCCCAACCAGGCCACTTCGCAAAATTAGCCTTCGAAAACGTGCTTAAAAAGCATTCTGTGGGCAGAGAATGACTGACCTGAATTTGGAACATTTCAATTCTGCTGGCCCTGTTGGCGGGTCTGCTGTTGTTGATGCCGGTGGGTGCAGCTGCAGTGTCGCGGGCAGCAGAAGTGGGGGTGTCAGTCCAACCGACCGAAGCGCCCATGCCAACAGCTCGTTTGATAGCGCCAGCCGAGCCGCCGCCTCTGCCTCCTCCTCTCGCTCGTCCTGTCTGCCCTCGACCTCTGCTCTGGGAGGTGTTGGTGCCGCCAAACTCAGAGCCTCTTTTCATTCTTGCTTGGGGCTTAGTTCTCGTACCCACCTGGGCTTCCCGGTCCACCGATTCCGGGCCCACCTGAACAGTAATAAATAGGCTAGATTATACAGTAAGAGAAATTATAGTGTACTACGATATTGTATTGATACCAAATTTGACGCGGGTACGGCACCAAAATATGACAAACTTACACTTACAGCCGGGAGCTTACTGTGGGTCCGATACTAAACCATCGGACGCAGAAGTCACCTTATCACCGGAAATTTTAAAATTCGAACTTCATGGCCTCCTTGAAAACGCAAACCCCTCCATTTTTTCTGGCCCACGTGTGACAGTATCTGGTGGTATATAAGCAATTGTGATAGAAGTGACTCACATCAGCTTCGTAGGTGATAACTCCGTAAGGTCCGAGAAGGTCCTGGTCTCGGTTGTAAGCGAGATAGGTGCTCTTGATCAGTTTCTTGCCGACCGACACTCCCGGGTGCGAGTACTTGTTGGTGCGGATGCAGTAATCCCATTCTGGCGGCTCGGTGTCTCTTGCCATGTAGCGTATGGGCTGCTGCAGACTGTCGGTCTTGACGAAGTACATCTTGCGACCGCTGGGTCGGGCCCATCTGCCCAACTCGTCCATCGACAGGTCGTCCGGGTCGATGTGCTCCAGACTCAGCACGAACACCCAACACCCTGCCGCTGGGTACGACGCCGGTATACGGTAGCACACCTGCAACACAACACGTGTGAACAAAATCAACGGCCATCTACCTTTACCTACAACACAAGGTGAAGGCAAAAGTAACACCACAAGCTGAGCTGCGAATGTACGTACGTACTGCTATATGTACATACTATAGAGGGGAGCTTGGGATCACTCCCAATAGCAGTAAAGGACAAACCTCCTCAGCCCATACTGGTTATCACTGAGGAGAAAGGCAATCACCTTGTCTGGGTCGACATCGGCGGGACAGAGCATGAAGCGCGCCACACCTTCAGGGGTGATTCGCTCTGCCTCATAGACCGGACACTGACTGTCGGCCACAAACTGCTCCACCGCTTCCTCGTCTGCTATGACGTGCTGCACAAACATTGCCTCCTCCTCTTCTAACGGCACCTCTTCTGTGTCTCCGTTCCTGCAGTTTACAAGTGGCCATTAATAACAGCTCAGAAATCAGCCCAGCCTAGTCCTTTTAGAAAGAAGAGCAAATACTAACCAACACAAAATGCTAAGTCTAAGACATACATGGGCCGGGGGTAAGGGGGGTATACCCCTCCCCCTCGGCCGGCCATACCCCTCCCTCCCCCACCCACCCCCCTCCGGATTTTTCCGGCCCATGTATGGTCTAAGAGGTCGCCTATTTCTTGTATTCTCTATGTGTCGGCCTTGTTTGTGTTGTTCGGCGCGGTCGGAGTCTCCCCAGTGAATACAATTCTGTTTAGAATGTAGGCCAACAAAAAGGTTTGTACAGTCATGCTAGTACAGAGTGCCCCATACATGCAACAGGTCCGGGCCGGCGTATGGGAGGGAGTCCTTCGTCAGGTGGATTCGCCCTGAGGGTGGTCCAAAATTTCAACGAGCTCCAAAAATGCGCTTTTAGCACATTTTTCTCAGTAAGGAGGCTAAAATTCGCTATTTTAAACAGCCAAATAGCGTTTTAGAGCTAAAACAAGCTAATAAAACGATAAAGCTTCCAATAACACCGATTCCTCTTAAATATCAGCAGCCGTAACGCCAAATTCGGTTTTCAAAAACTTTTCAAGCGAATTTTAAGCTAAAAGTAGTTATTTCTGAGTCAGTTTGTTAGTACTGGAGCCACTTTTATTTTCTCAAGAACATGCCATGCATGAAATTTTATGACACACTTTCTAAGAACCGACTTTTTCATTGTGCATGCATAGCTACGTACAACCAAGTTTGTTGGACCTTCGAACTTTATATATCGTTGGATAGCCCTTCTCTAACACAGTAAGAACCCACTTTTGAATTTCCCATCCTCTTTTGAAAAACGGTGGGAAGACCTCAAAATGGTTTTTCGACCATAACTTCCGAACAAAATTTTGTTGAACTAAGCACACCATTGAATTCCTCAGGAAATTCTGCATCTGATAAGCTTTATCTTCGGAATCAATTTTTTTACCACAAAAAGTTGAATTTTGTGCTTTCAGAGGCACAAATTTTTGGGTTTTTGACTGATTTCATGGTCTAAACCTGAGATTCCACAGAATTTTTTTGCTGTTTTAAAACTAACTCTATTTAACATTGAATTAACACCTGAATTTGAAATCGGAATGTACCCCTTTTCGCAATTTTGCATTTTAAGGTTTATGGTGCCCACTCTCACAAATCGGCTAACTGTAGATCCATCGTTTTCGGTTCATAATTCATGGACCGAGAGGCGCATTTCAAAAATCGTCTGCAGCATTCGATTCATCATCAATTTCTGCATCAGATACACCACTAATCTTAGGCTATACTTGAGCTTTTAGTGCATGGATTGGACGTGATAGCTGTACAGTTGCGCTGATAGAACATAAGTGGAGCAATCGTTTAGAGACGGCATACAAGAAAGCAGCCAGTAAAGCTCACTCTATCAGTTGCTGCTGGTCGACGTCCTGGTGTTCTTCCACAAGCACCTGTTCAGCGTCCTGTTCTTGGTGCATCACCTGTTCCCCTTCCTCCAGCACAACTTCTTCTCGAGCGGCCGGCGGTGCAGCACTACCGGGTGAACCTCTGCTGCTTCGTCTCGTGCTCATCCGTGATCGCTTCGGCTCTGGCGAATCCAATTCCGGCGGAGTGCTCGACATATCTGCAACCCCCGCATTGCGTACTTAGACACGGCAGACCCCCGCAATGCATGATTGACAATTTTCTCACAAACATGTTTGTTTGGCGCCTCGAAAAGGCAAGTTTTACGTTAATCTTATTAGGACGACATGCCAACGACACGCTTGAATAAAATCAACTAGACATACCGCCAGAAACCAGCCAACAAAAAAGAAATAGGGCTTAACTGACTTTTAGGGGTCCCTAATGAGGGCGTATATCTGAGGATGTAAGCAGATAACATTAATGAAAATTTCAGCAATCTTTTAAGAATTTATTCATCTTTCATTTAAAAAGGATTCATTCAAATCCGTTGAGATTTGCCTTAACTGACTTTTAGGGATCGCTCCATTATACCTATATTAACTAATCACTTTCTTGCTTAGGCTCAGGCTTAGGAGTCAACTGAATACGGTAGATAAAATTGAAATTTTTGTTAGGGACCCCTAAAAGTCAGTTTTGCCACCGCTGTAGCAACTGCAAATCTCAACGAATTTGAATGAATCCTTTTTTAAATGAAAGATAAATAAATTCTTAAAAGATAGCTGAAATTTTCATTACTGTGCTCTGCTTAGATCCTGAGATATAGGTACGCCCTCATTAGGTACCCCTAAAAGTCAGTTTTGCCCAGAAATAGTAAATTAATCACCTCATCGTCATTTAGGTACAAAAGAGATTTCTCATCTCTCGTGATTTTGTCTTGTCTGACAGACGTTCGTTCTTTACGCAAACTTATTAACAAAAACTTCCAGTTACACAAAATTAAAGGTACCCAAAAAATTTGCAGAGCCAAAACCTCATCTCACCGAAAAGGTGTCTTTCGCAATAATGCGACTTGTTTGAATTCGATCCGACGGCGGCACGTAATTCTGCGCCCGAAAGGGTCTATAGTCTATCCGAGATTCGTCTCGGTACCGGGCGCAAAAATCAATAGCACAATGGGCGTCGGTTTATCGGTAATATCGAATCGGCGCAAAGGTAATCGGCGCAAAGCGCAAAGCGCAAATTTACGGTACCAGCGCTAATGCGGGAAAACTTTACATGTGCGTTCAGTCGTTCAGTACCAAAATTTACATTGGAGAAAGCCCGTTCCCCCACCCGCCAACCACCCTGACTTTATTAAAGCCTTGGTTTTATCTTAGGCCTAGGTTCAATCTTAGCTTTTCAGGTTAAAAATGGCTATTTCGTGGGTGGAGGAATGGACCGGGAATCATTTACATTAAAGCCTTGAACTGGTTAGTAGTCTAACTTAGCTTCTTGTTTGGAAGGTAACGCGAACGTAAAAAAAGTACTGCTGGGCTGGGAAAGTGCTGACATAATATTATTATAATAATTATAATCTCACCAGCAATCTGAGAGCACAGAAACTGGTGCTGCTGCGGCGAACCACATTTCTTATTTGCGAATCTAGGGAGTTTTTTATTCTGTGTATTCTGTACGTTACGTTGTTACTTACACGGGAGCGGACGCTTTTAGACACGCCAGGCTTACCGCTTGAGAATCAAGGAAATCAAACATCGCTAGCAAACGAGTTGCATACTTTAACTTCAAAACAATTTCCAAGGCGTATTCACAGTACATCGTTCGCTGTTCTGTTTTATTGGTCGTATAGTCTAGTCAGTAATAGCGATCCGCGCGCCTGTCACTCTGACTTCTCTCTTGGCTACGAATACGAATACCAAAATCAGCTGTGAAATTTGCAAACCATTTTTCATGTACGGCTCTGCCTTATTAATCCAGGCAATTTAGGACCGCCCGAATTTGCTATGATCAGACCGGGGACCGAGATTGTTAACTTTTACCAAGTTATGAAAACCACACTTACGTTGTTGCCGCAGTAGCTTTGTTAGGCGTGCTAGTCACCGTCCCAGGATAATTATGATCGACGCCGACTTCGTCTTCAACGAACGGTACCGTTTCGTTCATCTTTACTTCATTTACAAATGTTAAAAAGCCGTTCCTCTAGGACGGAAATGGGTGGAGCTAATGTATCTGAAGTTATTCTCGGCCTATACCCTACGCTGATGTGGGCACCGAAACTTATGGATTCCAGAGTGGTATTAAACTTGAAATATTAACTTGAGTAATTAACAACAATTAATAGTAATTAATAAAATTATTAACGTATTAACTTGAGTCCTTGAAGATTAAATACAGTGCATATTGCGAATGAGAAATGGTCCTGAGACAATCATCATTTATGGAACGACAAATTAAGAAAAGGGGATGATAGAATTTAAATTTCGCGGGCTACAGTATCTTAGATGTTCACGCAACCACTGAAAAACTTGCGCCACTTTGCGCTTTGCGCCGATTAACTTTGCGCCGATTCGATATTACCGGTTTATCGATTATCGTCCTACGACAAAACTAACCCTGAAAGAGGAAGTTGGCGCTAAATTCGAATGCAAACCTTTGCCGCAGATTCGGCACGAAGCCGCTTAGCAAGTAAAACGCCAACCAGTTCATAGGACCTTACTTTTGAACATTTACTGAAAACTCTTGGACTTAAAATACAAACGCCAGCAAACGAAGAAACAAAAAACAACCTTGCGCGTTCAACACTGTAAACGCATTACTGCAACGAACAGCAGAGATTACTACAACAAATACATACAAATCGCACGCAGCTTCAATAGTCGGCATTTCTGTCCTCAACTATAACCACGTTAGGGTCCAGCTCAGCGCGCAGTTTTGCCACTTCTATGTCGAGTTTGTATTTCTTGGCTCTCAACATCTGCAATTCAGCATTCAGCTTTTCGGTTTCAACTTCCAGCTTCTGCGTCTCCACTTCGTGTTTCCGTTTCTCCGTCTGCAGCACCTACAAAATACATTGGCGATTGAAAATTGCTACTTGCCACCACAAACAAACAAAGTCACCTGAATTTGGAAGATTTCAATTCTACTGGCCTTAGTGGGAGGGGCTCCTCGAATTGCTTCGTCCAAAAGACAGTCGCTGCCTGCGACAGAGCTGGGCGTGTCTTCTGAAACTGCACCACCACCGGCACCAGCCGCCTGACGAGCGACAGCGCCACGTCTGCCCCGTCCTCTCGCTGCGCCAGGGGTGCGTTGAGCCAGACCGCTTAGCTGAGTGGCACTCAGCGGCACGTCCTTGGCATCGTTGGGCTCGAAATCGCCCAGGATAGCTTGGGTGGTAGCTATGGTCTCCATAACTTCTTTGGGAGTTTGGAAGGCCAGCATCTCACGCGCCTGCTTCATTGTACTCTTCTTAGTGCGAACCAGAGGCTTGCCCTGCTTCGACGCTCCGTGAGGTAGATGTCTAATCCCTTGGCAACTCCCCTAAAAGTCATAAGGTTATGGCACGGGACTATCCAACTTGCGCACAACCGATTTGCGCACACGGATCGCGGGCACACCAACTTGCGCACAACCGATTTGCGCACAACCAATTAGCGCACAACCGGTTTGCGCACAACCGAATTGCGCACAAAACAACCGATTTGCGCACAGTTTTTTACTTAAACACTTTTACTTTTTTGCAGCACAATATAGTCATAGACACCAACAGTAATTTTACATAACAGTTACATTTATAACAGAGTGATTTATAATACATAAATTTTATAACTGATTGCGCTTTGGTTGTGCGAAGTAGTGCCCTATTCCTCTTAGAAACGCCATGCGCTCGATCAAACCCAATTGGTAACGCTCGGCTCTGTTTTCAACAACCCTTTGCACGCTTTAACACAACATCTCCACGTTTTGTTCTCCTTAAACTAGGTACATTTATTTAAACTAAGGTCAAATATAACTAATAGGTTTACCTGGAGGACTGATTCTCGGAATAATCGGTACCGAAAGCCATTATAGGCAAGTGCCGGCTTGCCTTTGGTGGTGCTAAATACCTCAGCCATAAAACCCAATAAAACACTGCGCTGCAGTGGCTATCAGAGAGAAAGAGAGAACAAATGTTAAACTGAACTACATGCATGCCAGTTTGGCTGACCGAACCAAATTTACATATAACGCTTACACAAGCATGCCTGTACGATTAAGCCTGCAATACCATAGCCTTACAACGTATGTACACTACATTCAACACACAACAACACAACTATTACTTTGTGCGCAAATCGGATGTTTTGTGAGCAATTCGGTTGTGCGCTAATCGGTTGTGCGCAATTCGGTTGTGCGCTAATCGGTTGTGCGCAAACCGGTTGTGCGCAAGTTGGTGTGCCCGCGATCCGTGTGCGCAAATCGGTTGTGCGCAAGTTGGTAGTTCCCTATGGCACTATACTATCGGTCGACACCATATGGCACCCCCACGATGGCACTATGGTGGAGTCATATACAGTGTTGTTGAAAAAGACCGCTTGGCCTTTTTTTTCGAGTTTTCCGAATAATTTCAAATGGCCGCCATTCCCTCAATTTTCAATGGAAAGAAAAGTTTTTGGCCAAAGCTATGAGTTATGCCCTATCCGAAATGAACTGACACGAATTTTCAAAATTCAAATTTGAATATACAAATCGCACAAATCCTTCATCGGATATTTCGCAAATTTTGCAGGTCAACCAATCTATACATGAACTAAAACACTGAAGAGGACTGCTTTCTAGCACAATCGGCACGTCACGTCTGAAATTTCGGGTCAGTTCATTTCGGAAGGGCATAACTTCAAAGCTACAGAAGGTTAGTAGGCTAGAAATTGGACAAAACAAACTGTAAACAAATAATAATAATCCTGCCAAAAAAATTTTCATTCTGTTTAAATTGACGGAATGGCAGCCACTTGAAATTAGCCGGAAAAACTCGAAAAAAAAGGCCAGGCGGTGTTTTTCACATCGTTCAAATTGCATACCGCATGGTACCGCACCCAAACATGGGCTAGCATTTCGGCTGAGGTGGTGGTTAATTTTCAAATCCTGAGGGGGATTTGAGGGGATGGCAAAGCCAAAAAAGTCCGATTTTTTTACTAAAATAAAGGTTTTAGGCTTGTTTTCCGCTAAAATAGGATAAAATATAAGTTATTCTGAGCTCATTCACGCCTAACGTAAGCCTACTTTTATTATAATTTTCTATACAAAATTCTTGCTAAAAATTCCCTGAGGGGTAGGTGAGAGCCTGAGGGGGTCAACACCCTCAGCCGTCCCCCTGCCCATGTCTGCCGGCACCTCCTGCCGCCATTTTGTCTTAAATAAGCGAAATTTTTCTCCCTCCGGGAGGGGGCTCCGGGAGAGTTAAGGTGGGTTCACATAGTCGGTCGGCGTCGGCAACGCCATCGGCAAAATATCGGGGCCGAGCGTCGGTATGGCGGGGGAGAAAAACTGGGTTAAAACGCAATTCACATAGTCTTCTGTCGGCATCTGGAACCGGCCGGCCTACCTGATAATTACGGTATTTTGACGCCCCAAAAGTCTAGTGAGCACAGGCATTTGAGTCATTTGCGCTGTACCGGTGACAGAATGGGCCATTCTATGAGCTTTAACGCAGGCGTAAAGCTGAGGCAGTGTTGTGTATTTATCTACGGAGACATCTTTGCGAAATTTTTCTGAATGGAAAAGCCCAAGTTTGATTTCGGTGCTTTTGGCTCAGAGGGTGACAGCTCGATTTTCGCCTCTCGATTTCACAGAGAGCGCAGAGAAAAGTAATATGCATGCAGTGACTATATGCTTTTTGCTTAAAACGGTTTATCTACAGCTGCTCAAGTGTTCTGGTCAGCAGTGCCGCTGTGTGATTAGCGCCTGTCCATCCCCGACCGACCGCGCCTGTGTGAACCGGTCGCATGCTCAGCGCACTGTTTAATTGGTCGGGAACGCTTGGCGGCCATAAAAGGTTGTAAATCGCGTCGTGGCGATTTGGGATTTGGGCAAATCATCGGCAAGTCTTTAGCCGTCTGGAACGGCTCCAGACGCATTACAGACTATGTGAACTGCTGCACGCTTATGTGTGTACTCAAATTGGGGTCGATTTCCCGAGTTGCCGCGTTGCCGACGCCGACCGACTATGTGAACCCACCTTTAGGTATGGCCACCCGAGGGGGCATGGGCCGGCGAGGGGAGGGGTAACCTCCCTTACCCCCGGCCCATGTATGGTTAAGCGCCTGACTGTTAGGTCGAAAGGGCGGTTAGATGGGTCGGACAAATGGATTCGACATAGTTCTAAATGGAAACAACGGACCGGTACCGTCTTTGAGATGAAACGGGCTAGTGTGCTATCTTGAAGCCAGACAAAGTTAATCACCTCAGCCTCGTAGGTAATGACGCCGTACGGTCCCAATAAATCTTGGTTTCTGTTATAGGCCAGATAAGTGCCTTTGAGGAGTCGCTTTCCACCCGGCATTCCTGGATGACTGTACTTGTTGCAGCGAATACAGTAATCCCATTCCTGCGGCTCCTGTCACGTGACACATAGCGCACGGGTCGCTGGAGATCATCGGTCTTCACGAAGTACATCTTCCGTCCGCTCGGTCGGTTCCACTTGCCCAGGTCGTCATAGGACAGATCGTCCGGATCCACATGCTCCAGACTCAGCACAAATAGCCAGTTACCTGCGTCCGGGTAGGACGGAGGGATTCGGTAGCACACCTCAAATTGTTATAATTTGTCTCTGCAAAATTTCTCTACAAGCCATACATGGGCCGGGGGGTAAAGGGGGTATACCCCTCCCCTCGGTAGGCCCAACCCCCCCCCCCCCACCCCCCTCCCGGAGGGAAATTTTTGCATATTTAAGGCAAAATAGACGTTTTTTGGCCTTTTTTTCGGGGACCCCCCCCCCCCCGAGGTCTCCAACCCCCCTCCGGATTTTTCCGGCCCATGTATGCTACAAGCATCTTACTTTGTCTGGGTCGACTTCAGCCGGGCAGAGCATAAGCCGAGCCACATTTTCCGGGTGGATTCGTCTCGGCCTCGTAAACTTGACATTGAGTGTCGGCTACGAACTGTTGCTAGAACGTCCTCGGACACAATGCTTTCGGCAAACAACGCTTCCTCTCCCTCAACTACTGGAACAACCACCGTGTGATCGTCTGCTCCATTCCTGCAGCAGAGACAATTCCATTACTATAAATCGTTTAAGATACAATCCAAATAGAACAAGTTCCCTCTCCTTAGTCTTCCTCGTTTCAAGCTTTTAGCTTAACGCTAAAGTTCAGGCACAGCTTAGGCTTAGGTTCAGTGCATATATCGTCGCCACTATGGTAAAACGAGCCAAGTCACAAAACGGAAAAAATTGAGTTAAGTGCAAAAACTATAGTAAAGCACCTAAAAACGTTTTGGCGAAGGAACGAAGTCATAAATCGCTCTATGTCAGGAGATACAGCCATGTAACCAGAGGCATGTGCACGGACATCACCAGATGATCCTGATAAAATGAGGCAAGTGCTTTGTAGCTTTTCTGTTAGCTGACTTAATTTACAAGTGACACATGCAGAATGTTTTGCACACCGATTATGTACTTAGTATTTTAGGATAAAATATTTAAACTGATATTGAAGCGAATTCACGAAAAATGTAACAAATATTCAAAAGGCGATTGGACTTTCTGTTACTTGGCTCGATTGTCGATAGTGGCGACGATATATAACGGACATCCTCCGACGGGGAGGGGTTCCTGCGCCGGCCGGGGTGGGGGTCTGAGGCCAAATTCTGGCGGGAGCGGAGGATACTAAAAACATTGAAAAATCGCAATTTTCGGCTAAAAATCGTAAAAAAGCGCTAATTTGGGCTATTTTAGTGTCTGAAATGACAAAAAAATGCTGCTGAAAAATTTATTTGCCAGAAAATCGGAGGGGATCGGAGATTGTCTAGAACGTCGCCGACCGGCGGGGTCTGGCCTTTTGTGGGTGTGGGCAGAATCCCAGATCCCCTGTTACTGTTCAGCCTTATGCTGAGGAAGAAAACCATTGACTACCACCTTAATCAAAGAAATTAATAAAACAAATAGTACTCAAAGAATTGTTGATCTTGGTCGTTGTCCAGCTCTGATTTACTTGCTCCATCTGATTCCGATCAACTGCTTTTTCCTGTTGCTTTGTAAGCACTGATTTTGATGGAGATGAGCTAGTCCCTCGATTTTGTGATCATCCTTGAAGCTTTACCTTTTCGTTTTGCTGGGCTAGCCTTGGCGGTTATGCCCTCCGTCTTTCTTAGCTATTTATTGTTTGTTGTTACCTGAAAAGATAGGTAGGCTTATACGCGAAATTCAAGCGAGCAGATCACGACATGCATATCATTATATTTAAATGATTTATTATCATACATGTAACAGGTCATCCGCCGAAGGGGGAGGGGCGAAAGGGGTGGGTCTGGCGCCGGCCGGGGGGTCTGAGTCGAAATTTTGGGAGGGGGAGGGCACTAAAAATACGCTCAAAAATCGAAAAAAATCGCAATTTTGGGCTAAAAATCGCCAAAAATCGCTAATTTCGGCTGAAATACAGCTAAAAAGTAGCTTGTTTTGCAGACGATTTTGGCAATTTTTGGGTCTGAAATTATAAAAAATTGCAAAAATTTGCTCAAACATTTACTTGCCAGAAAAATCGGAGGAGGGTCGGCGAACCGTCTCGGGGGGGGGGGGGTCCCATCCGGGCGGCTGGCCTAAGTTTGAGGGGGTGCACTTCAGACCCCCATTACATGTATGTTTATTATCTATTTTTAGAGGTAGGCCTAGTTCTCAACTATTTATACGGTTACTATCTGGTAAATCC